>PVKA01019367.1:0-42188 GCA_004027165.1 Ctenomys sociabilis | reverse complement strand
TCAAAACACCATAACCATACAGAGTCGATGAAATAATACATTGCAAACTGTTTTCATATTGTTTTGGTATTGTACAAGGTGCATACATGATATTATATTTACAGGTATTTATGTAGCTGAATTATATCAAAGATTCAATAATTATTTACCTAGTGGATGACCATAGCACTAAAAGCCGACATAATAACCTGTCCCACCAAAAATAGTGCAGATCTTGCCTCTCATAGAATTATGTAGAAGCACAGCGTTATCTATCCCAACTGTACTGTCTATACACACACATGATGATTTTTTCTTTCTACAACCCTTCCTTTGTCTACACCTGTCAAAAGTGGGCACTCCGTTGACATTCAACTACCTTAGGTGCTTGCTTCCTTGTTTGCCCAGGTCATTTTTGGGGATGGGTCATTCCTCATCTTTCTTCTCCTTGGAGTTTCTCTAATTGCTATAAGGTTGTTTATGTTCCTTTAGAGCTCACCAAGTGTCCTTAATCATACTTCATTTTTACTGCTTCATTGGTTGTCTCTCCCTGACTAGAAAGAAAGCTTCGTAGGTGTGAGAAATGTTTTTGTTTTGCCTGTCACTCTAGGCACCTGTACAAATTTTTGCTATCACACTTAGCTGATTTAGCTGAAAATTACTGTTGCCCTTGATCTGACGTATCTAAAAAATAATAAAATCTAATGCTTCTACTTTGGGGACTACAGCATTACCATCTTTGACAGATTCTGAAAGGCAAGCAAATGAGCTCCATTTTAACAGGCCAATATTCAGGGTAAAAGCTCTGGCATTGTTGTCTATTAATAGCTGTTTCTGTTTACATAGAAAAGGCTTAGAAAAGGCTTCATGTTAGTTGCTGAAGAGACAAAAATGAAAACAAAACATGATCTTAGTACCTGAGGATGGCAAACTCTAACAACTTTAGACAGAAACAATTTTAACATGTGAGAAGTCTGATGAAAGTATAAATAAAATGTTGTGGAAGCAGAGAAGAAAATTCAGTGATGACTTGAGTCTGGGAAGGGCATCACAGCAAGTGCCTCTTGGCTTTCTGCAAGCTCCATTTGTCCTTTGAGATGAATTTAGTGGCTATTTTCTCCTTGTCTTCTCCTCTTTATTCCTTTCTGAGGCTCTTTTAGCACTACACAGAACAAATTGAGCCAGAGTCCCACAGGATACATCTTTTATAATGCTTGTCTAGGTTCCTTAATTCTGAGGAAATTTCTGCAAGTTAACCAAAGAGGGATCTGGGCCCATCAAATACCTGATACATGTGGGAGAAAGAGTCTTTGAAGGAAAAACTCAATGCTAGACACAAAAAGCTTGAACTAGTGAGAAACCTTGATCATTGGGCAGGAGAAGCAACGCAAGGGTTAATGGCTGAGGAGCAATTCTGTGAAGTCTGATGGCTGTCACTGAGTTATCCTGCTTTTGAACATCCAGTGGAACTCAGCTTCGTGAGGTGAAGGGTGACAAAGGGAAGCCAAAAGAGGTGTTTCTCTAAGAAGTTTTAAAGGATTTGAATATCGCCTGCATGTGGGGAAGCCCTCTAACAGCCTGAATCACAAAGAACAGCCAGGAACTCCCTTCTTTTCTTCATTGCAGATCACAGATCTGGTGTACAAGGGCTTTGATGAGCCTGGTTAAGCCCCTGGCCAAGAAGCAGGAACACCCAACAAGGACTTCAGTGCCACAGGTAGAAAGACATGCAGCCACCAGAACAAGATAGCTTATTGGGAGCGTGTTTGTCAAATTGTGGGGCATAGTACATTAGTGGATCATCAAATTAATTGAGTGGCTCATGGGCAGCAGTTCTTTAATAGACTATGACAGAATTTAAAATTTAGAGTTCTTTATAGCTTCATGTAAGTAAGCATAATATATATATATATATATATATATATATATATATATATATATATATGATAATATGCGTGCACATGTATGAACATATATAAAATATGTTATGTAAAATTTATCTTTTCCTGTGGGCCACAGTAAAAACTCCCAAAGAGACTGCTTCGGTACGAAAGTATTATTTGATAAAGATGGTAGTTATGCTGTATGTAAGTGCATAAAAACTTCCAGATATAACCAAATAGTTTTCAAGGGCTAGCAATGCTATCCATTACAGAACACAACAGTATAAATAGCTTTTCACTAATATTACAAAAGTAAATATTCTTTTTTTTTTTTTTGTCTTTTTGAGACAGGATCTCGCTATGCAGTTCAGGCTGACTTTAAGCTCACTTTGTAGCTCAGGCTGGTCTCGAACTCACAACAATCTTCCTGCCTCAGCCTCCCGAGTGCTGGGATTACAGGCATGCGCCACCACGCCCGGCTGAAAAGTAAATATTCTATTCCTAATTAGTACCAACTACTTTTCAAATGTTTGAAAGAAACACATTGACTAGCAGTTTCTTCACTGGAGTGCACATATTTACATTTTCAACATCTCAGAAAGTTTGATTGGACAGCAATGGGCTAGAAGTTCTACATCAGTGGAAGGGGGTAAAAGTCCATACAATATGTATGTTTGTCTACTGTTATTCTAGCTTCTGCCTATACCCACAGACATATGGGACCTGGGAAACCTTGAGATGTGGTACAGTGTTTTCTCACTATCAATTTCCAACCTGTACTCCTAGAGGTGAGATTCTTAAAGAAGGATGCTGCAGTTGATTCAACCTCATTTGCAAGAAAAAAAGAGAAAGTTTGGGGACCAAGAATACAGGAGAAAGGGAATGAAAGTTCAGTTTTAGACATGATAAGTTTAAAGAACACAAGAACTATCCAAGAAGAGGTACCACAGACCACTGGTTCTTAACCCTAAATGTTCACAATACTTTTGATGTGTCAAGTCATCTGAGGAGTTTCAATAACATACAGATGCTCAGTCCTTTTTCTAAATCAAATGGACCAGAATTCCCGAGAATGAGGTTCATTTATCTATGTATCTTTTAGGTTCTTTGGGTGTTTATAAAATGTGCTTAAGGTTCATTTCATTGTTAACTTCAAGTAGCAAAAGCATAAATACGGAGCTTGAGAAATAGGTTAAGCTGAAATTTAGACCTAGAAGTTATCGACATGCAAATTTTAGTTGAAACAAGATAAATACATTAATTTAAGAGTAATAAAAGAGAACCAAACACAAAATCCAATATTTAAATGCAAGAAAGAGAAAACCCTAGCTTACACCAACATAAACAATCAGGAAATTAAGTCGCCCAATGAGAAGTTTACTAGCATGGGCTTCAGGCTCAGGGCACAAAGGCTCCAGCTTTACTTTGCTGTGGCTTATCCAGTATGTTTTTGGCTTCTTCCTCAGACTGGAGGGAAAACAGTTACAGAAGGTAGTAAAACAATCATTCATTTTCTAGGGGAATAGAACCATAATAATAGTCTCAGACTAATTATATTTCAGTTTGAATGAATGTTGAGGTATCAATCACAGTAACCATGACAGAGATAAGCAAATATGATAGATGTCAGAGACTCCAGAAGCCAAAATAGTGCTGCTAGCAAGGTCGAATGCTACATTGAGGAAAGCATGCAACCTGTGCACATAAAATTGAATTACTTTTAACAAAAAGTATTGTTTAGTGGTTGATCATAAGTAATCATCCTTATCCAGTTAGAGCCACAGTATATATTAGCTCAAATGCTAGAAGATCAAAGTAAAGGTATTTTTAAAAGGTGATCATAGTAGAAAAACAAGGAAGAGTAAACAAATGAAGGGAAAGTCAAGAGTAAGGAGAAATAAAAATAACTTTTTTGAGTTTCCATTAACAGTACAGAAGATATCTCACCATTATGCCCTGCCAAGAAAAAAAAGTTAACCAGAGAATATATATTCCAAACATTCAGATTTAACTTGTGACTTATGGTAAATCTAAAGTACATTTAATGTCTTGTTTTACTTAGTGTTGCCAAGGCAACCCCATAGCCCTGAAAACTTCGGCAAAGTAATCATTGGCCAGTGGGGAAACCATCTTTCAAAGGCCTCAGGTGGCCATTGCCCACTATGTAGATCAGTTCCTTGATGCTATTCTCAGAACAAATTTTCCAACAGATGCTAAGTTAATGAAAACGCATTAAGAATTGCAAGACAATTTATTTTCCATCTGTTTTCACCTGTACTCAATTGAGAATACGGGATCATAAGCCAGGCAGTATATGCAAGAAGCCAAGGGCTTCTCCACCCGTATTTCAGAAAGTGCCTGTGGTGCCAACTTTAACATTACAGTTGTAAATAACAAGACCCTAGGGTCATAGGAAATGATCTCATTCAGTGACATATGTCCTATGCTTAAAGACCAGAATGCTGGTATAGATGTTGCTGAGCTCACCAAAGCTCATGTGGCCCAGCCTCATTTACTTTTTGGGCTCTGCTATACATTCTTGCCTCCCTTCTACATGTGAAAAATGTACAAGCTATTTCCTAGGGACCATAATACAAGAACCATATATAGATTCAGTAATTGAGGGGGCCGCATTAGCTCTCCCGGCCTAGTGCGATAAGTTTATTTTTGTGTTATGAAGTGGGAACTTTAATAGCAGAGTGCTATACTTTGGATTTTGTACGTCCCCCAAAGTTGTTGAAGAGTTGGTCCCCAGCCTGTGGCACTCATCAAGAGGTGGTGGAATCTCATACTACTACAGGCTCTAGAAGGTTTACCATTGCTGTTTTAGGAAGCGGGACCTAGTAGAAGGAAGTTAGTTCTTTGAGGATTTATCCTTGGAGGAGACATTGAGCCCCAAGTTCCTTCCTGTTTTGTTTGTTTGTTGCTTCCTGATTGCCATGAGGTGAGCAACTCCCCTACCACACACACTGTGTGTGCTCCTACAATGATGTACTGCTTCATCACAGGCCCAAAGGTAACAGGGTGGGGGAATCATGGGCTAAAATCGCTGGAAGTATGAACCAAAGAAATCTTTGCTCCTGTGATTATCTTAGGTATTTTGTCACAGTGACAGAAAGCTGACTAACACAAAACATACCAGAAATGTCAGTTGAAAACTGTACTTAAAACTTGTCTACAGCTTCCCATACCCTTTGAAATAAAGATCAAGTTTTTAGCATGGCTTATGAGGTTTTGCAGGGTTTCTAGCTCCGCTAGAAACCTTCACACTGCTCCTCACCTCTCACTGTCCTCTGGTTCCTGTGAGGAGATGGCCCAGTCCCCTCTACCTGGAATCCCCTCTACCTCCCATCCAGTCTCTTTTTTTCATTTATGTGTTTGATACATGGTCTCACTACGCTGCAGAGACTCATAGTGATCCTCTTGCTTCAGCCTCCCGAGAGCTGAGATTACAGGCACACACTACTACAGCCGATGTCAGTAGCTCAGCATGCCTGGGTTGGGGGCCCACATAGCATGTGGCACTGGAGATTGAACCCAGGTCCTTGTGTTTCTGACACAGGTGCTTAGACAGCTGAGCTATCTTTCCTGCCTGGATTTGCATATTTTAGGTACATCAATCATTTATACAAATGAATTGGCACCTGCTGGATTCCCTCCACACCTAGGCCAGGCCCTACATGTGTGTGAGACCTTCCATGCCACCAAGTGCACTGGATCCCCTCCAACCCCAGCCCAGGCCTGGCCTGTGTGTGGGACCATCCACACACTCTCAGGAACCTCCTCAATCAGATAGGCCTGGTGTGAAACACTGGCTGAAGCTCTGCAGAGAGGATAGAGGCCAGAACCATCAAGCTAATCCAGGAGCAAAACATCTTGAGGAGGGGAAAAGTGAATTCACTTCCACAGCCTACAGCAAGAAAAAGCTGAGGACAGCAGTCAGACCCAAGCCAGGCACATCCAGATGAGTTCAAACTTAGTATACATGGACCTGAGAAGATGAGACACTTTGCTAGACCCAAATCTATGAGGGTATCTCTTTCTCTTTTGATCTACAGAAAGGGAAATAGGTAACTAAGTGAACTAGTCTACCTGGAAGACCCCAGGTACACCAAGGGGAGATAATTAGACAAAACTTGGGAGAGGTAATTAACTTATACAAATTTGCATTAACTTAAATACAAATTCCCAATTTAACATCTGCTCAGCTACACAGACATAATGTTCGCTGTTACTGTCTAAAATACAAACCCATTAGTTACAAACATTTGTCAACTGCTAAATATCACTACACATTATTAATGTTCCTAATTGTAGTTTTGTAAATACAAAACTATAACTGCCTTAAACATATAATCTCTCTTGGGCAAGAATTTTGGTAAATACTAAGCTTATAACTCTACACTAAAGGTCAGAGGACAGGGCTATACAAAATGACAAAGAGAAAGAACAAAATGCAGTCTCAGGCCCCGAGCCCACACAGAACAAATGCAAGGACACTAGCATAGAAGAACTTGGGAATCACACAGCTAAACTCTGAATTAATAGTTTATCTGAAGTAAACAACTGTAGAAAAGTATAGAGGTTATCAGATCAGATCAAAAATAATTTCTTAAGTTAAAAAACAAAATGATAACTATAATGAAAGAAGTACTAAGTGCCTCCAGAGAAGACACTGACAAAAAATAGAGATTAGAAAAATGATGGACTCCTTGACTGAGCAATGTAGGAAAAAAATAGAATGCAGGAAGCACATTCAAAGAGATATACAAGAAATCAAAATCTCAATCACAAGTTGCTAAAAGCACTTGAATGAAAGTGAAGATAGAGTTTCAGACCTTGAAGATACCATTGTAGCTAGTAAAAAGATAAGAATAAGTCTCTTAAAAACAACTAGGATGCAGGAAAAAAAATAATTCATCACCTTCAAGGCAATGCAAAGATGACCAACATGAGACCAATAGGTATCAATGAGAAAGAAGGAGTCAATAAAATGATATAAAAAGAATATGGGCAAAAGTAATAGCAGAAAACTTCCCAAATATGGGAAAACTACCTGACATTCATATAACTGAAACATGCAGAACTCCAAATAACATCAATTCAATTAAAAATACGCTGAGATATATAATAGTCAATATCCCAGAAATCCAACAAAAGAACAATATACTAAAAGCTGCTAGAGAAAAGAAACATCGCATGTAAAGGAAAACCCATCAGAATAAAGACAGATTCCTCTTCCCAAACCATGAAGTCAAGCAGAGCATGGAGCAGAGTACTTCAGGTCCTCCAAGAAAGCAAATTCCAGCCCAACTATTGTCCCTTGCAAAAATCTTTCAAGTTTGATCAAGAAGTGAAACAATTCCATGACAAAGAACAACTAAAGAATTTCATGACAACAAAGTGAACACTACACAGAGTACTAAAAAATATTCTAGAGAGGGACCGAAATGACCAGAATGCCATGAATGAGAATGGAAAGAATCCACCAAATAGGGCAAACAATTAAACACAAGAGAAAAACAGGGAAACAACAGCAGGTAAATAACATATCAATCATAAGTCAATGCATCTCAATTATAACAATCAATGTAAATAGAATCAAATAACCAATTAGAAGAAATAGGCTGGCAGAGTGGATTAGGAACCAAAATCCAACAATATACTGTATACAAGATAAAGCAAGACCTATATAACAAGAAATGTATCTGACAAGGTCAGTCAAATCCCCTCAGGATTTACCCTGAAACCCTGTACCACAGTATGTATATCCTTTGTCAGTGTCAGCCATGTGGATGAGTCACGGCCATTGCTTGGCCAATTTGTTCTCTGTGAAAGCCTAGAAAGAATGTTTTCTCTCTAGATGACTCTCCTTAGATACATTATACATCGTTGATTGCTTTCCTCTGTGGCCCCATAATCTCCTTGATCAGAAAATTTGAGACACCACTGTAGCTAGTAAAAAAGTAAGAAAAAGTCTCCTAAAAACAACTAGGATGTTACAGTACAGGTTCTGTCTAAATATCAAACATCTTATACAGAATATGGAACAGGTATTTTTCTTCAAGTATTGATATGTTAAACTTTAATTTTTTCACATTCTATGGGGATTTATATTTTAGAATATTCATGGTTTCTGAAAAATAGCATTCCCATGTTACATCTAACGTGTTTGGTATTCAGAGAAAAGTGAGGTTCAGCTCAACTGTCTCTGTTATAGGGTAATAATATCAGTAAGCTTCTCTTCTGGATGGCTAAAAACTAAAGTTTGCATGCCAAAACTTAGAGAAAAAAGAAGGGATACAAGGATAGGAAATATTTTGGCCCTAGTCCTTCAAAGTCAGTGAGGACTCAAGACATAAGAGAAACTGTACTGTAATATTCTGTAACTCAGTGGTGTCCCAAATTTTCTGTTCAAGGAGATTATGGGGCCACATAGGAAAGTGATCAAGAATGTAGTGTGCTTAAGGAGAGTAACCTAAAAAGAAAAAATTCAGAATTTCACAAAGAGCAAATTGGTCAAGCACTGGCTGTGACTCATCCAGATGACTAACAATGACAAAAGATCTACAAGGTGCTGTACATAGTTCCAGTGTAAATCCTGAGGGGATTTGACTGACCTTGTCAGATACAAAAGTTACATTTTTAGTCATATAGGTCTTGCTTTACCTTGGTTTTAACCATCCAGCAGAAAATTATAACCATGAGGTATAAAATGTAAAGCCATATTAATATGCTGAGCTGTAAAAGACTCAAATCAACAACTTCTGACGATTGCCAGTTCTGCCAATAACCCACTACTATTATGGGCTATTGGACTATATTCGGTTATTTTGCTGAATTCAAGTACCTACTATCTTTTAGACTGGTCTCAAGTATGAAAAGGTCCTTCAAAGACTTCTCCAAATACAGCTTCTCAGGGCCAACCAAATAGCTCAATGAATTATAGAGCCTTCAAGCAGGAGCAGGAGCCAGGTGTTTGCTCTCCAAGCCTGCCATACTGTCCCTGTCCCAGGGGCATACTGAGACTGCAAATGAGACTGGACTTGGTGGTGCACTCCTCTAATCCCAGCTCTTGGGATGCTGTAAACAGGAGGATCATTACAAGTCAGATCTAGTAATGAGACCCTGAACACCCTCTAGACCCTTCCCTAAAATAGAAAACAAAATACTACTAGAACTGATACTGAAATTCAGTAGCATAGCAGGATCCAAAATACAGCTTCTCTAATTGCAGTGGAACACCTATCTCTGAAAAAACAAAATGAAAAAGGGGGATATGTTTGGAGCCATGAAGCTAGGAAATCTATCAAATATATGTAGGTGAGTCTTGGCCCAGTGCCTAAAGCAAACCAGCTACCTCACTCCTGAGAGGAACATTCTGTCTGGTTAAGGTTTGCTATCAGTTGCTAAGCAACCTAGTGTTACGCCTTACTAACTTTGCAAAAGTGTAAATAAAGGACAGTTTTGTGGTGGAAAAAAATGAGGGAAAAAAATATATATATATATTACAGAGAGGATATATACAACTATTTTCTCTGAGTTCACTGAGAATAAAAGTTTGTACTAATATTGTTTGGACAAGATATGTCTGTATCTTGTCCTCTGAATAACTAATATGAAGACAATATGCAATGTATTAATTATTGTAAATGTCCTACTAACCTGTTTTGATACTGTTTCATCGCTATTTTATCTTTTTTTCTCATTAAAATGAAAAATAAATAAATCAATCAATAAATAGAATGTTCTTTACATCCAGGTATATACTCCCAGTCAGAATACAATATGATTTTTGTGTCCTTCTCAGTGTTTCACATTCATTTGATGTCTCTCTGACTCTCATTTGTGACAATTTAAATCTTGTAGTTGAGTGATGATCACATTTTATGTAGTTACTAAGATTCTACAATTTCAACATGTTTTTTTCTCTCTTCTAACTATATAGCCTCAAGCTTTTCTCTGCCATTAATTTAATGTTGTGCCTTACATTTATTCTCTTTGCTGCTTCTAATTTACACATTGCCATTCTAACACTATTGTTCTGGTGCTCAATTTGTTTGCTCAACTTAGACATCCCCCACTTTAGACACATGTGTTGTTTCAGCATTCTACCTCAGGTTCTTTACCTGGCTTTTATCTTCTTGATTTCAGTATATACATTCACCTCCTAGGCTGATAAAAAAAAAAATAGGAAAATTTATGAAGTTCCAGGAAATGTTTAAAGAAGAACAAGATAATAATCATAATGCCACCAAGATCTCTTTTCGGCTGAGCTTCCAAATATTTTACAATTTTTTAAAAAACTTATGCAGTGCCTTATGGAACAAAAAGTAAATTTAATCATATCTTGAAACTACATACTAAAAAACATCGTGTACTTAGTTTTTCGTTTGGAGCTTTAAAGTTGTCCATGATCAAAACATCTGCATATTCAGTTCTCTGTCAAGCTGAGTAAGCTTTCTACAATAAAATCCCAGGATGTGTCACAAATAACATGGAGTCAGATTTATCCTTTATGAACAGTTATTTCTCAAAAACACAAATTAAAATTATAAATAAGATTGTATCAATAGATCACTAAAATATTTAAATAAATATATTTCTCTTTTTTTCTGTATTTAGGACAGGGTCTACAGTGTCTCACTACGTAGATCAGACTCTTAGTGATCTTCTTGTTTTCAGCCTCCCAAAGGCCTGGGATTATAGGTGCACACCACCGCATCCAATCTCATTTGCCATCTCAGTGCTTCCGGGGGGGAGAGGCCGGCACAACACGCGGAGGATAGAACCCTAGCTGCCTAAGCAGGTGCTTTAGTCTGCTGAGCTATCAGGCCTGCCTAAATAATATTATATTTCTATAATCATCAGGACCAGTTTGGTTGCAAGTAAATTCAGTTAAATTAATATTAAGGATTAAAAATAAATTTATTGGCTCAAATAATTGAAAAATTCAGAGACAGACTTCAAGTAAGGCTGGATTTAGGGGCTCAAACAATATTGCCAGAAGTTGATCTTATTCTTTCCATTTAAGTCAACTCCATTCTTGGGCAGCTTATCACTTTGTATTAGCAAGATGGCTGACAATAGCTGTATGGTTTTTCACACAACTGTTCAGCAACCTCAGCAGAATATTTCTCTATCTCAAGAGCTCCAGCAAAATTGTCTTACTGGCCCAGAGAGCACTGGCTTTAGTCATGTGACCCTTCTTAAACCAATCACCATATAATCAGGGTTCAGTAATCTGATCGGCCAAGATTTTTCATGCCATCCCAGGCACTGAGGTGGGATCAACTACACTGAAATTACATGACTGGGGACAGAGGAGAAGGTAAACATCCAAACACAGGTTAATATCAGATTTGGGAATGGCTACTGATGTAGAAAAACAGGCCCATCATGATTTAAGAGCATATTTCAGGGCCAGGGAGATGGCTCAGTAGAATAAGTGCTTGCCTGGCAAGCATAAAGGCCTGAGTTCAATCCCCGGTTCTGCCAAAAATAAAATAAAATAATAATAAAATTCAAAAACAGAATATTTCTAATTAAACTTTCCTCTTCTTTCTCCTTCTTCTTTCTCCTCCTCCTTCTCATTCTCATTCTCCTCTTTCCTCCAACTTTCCATTTAATCAAAACTATACTGATGCTTTATAATATTTTAGAAGCTATTTTACTTCTCAAATTTTGAACATATTATCCTATTTCCTTCTGGTATTATGAATAAACATCTCCTGATAAGAGATGGATAAGTAAATGCTGAAGGGATTGGCCTATATGAGACGATTAGTAAAATTTGGTATATTATCTTTTCTATTTGCATAGACCAGAGCTAAAATGCATTTCACATGAAAAATGCAAGTTTTTAAAGAATAGATGAGGGAGATGAGCGAGTAGGGAGAAGAAGAGGAAATAAAAATGATTAAGATGAAACGTATATGTGCCAATTCCAAACACAAATGTAGAGGTAGAGCATGTGGGGGAACACCTGGGGCCCTCCACATCCTCCCTCTAGCCAGCGTGCAGGACTGGTGTATGAGGAGGACCTCCCGGGCCCACCGGACCCTCCCTCTAGCCACAACTCAGGGCCAGAACCTGAGTGGGGGCGCCTGTTGGTTCACCAGCTCCTCATTCCGGCCTGCACCCAGGCCAGGCATGTGAGTGGAACTTCATCCATCAGGCAGGCACGGTGTGGATCCCCGGGGCAGAAATCCCTGTAGAGAAGCTAAAGGCAAGACCCACCCAGCTGATTTGGAGCAGAACATCTTGCCAGAGTGGCAGACAAGGTTCACCTCCAAGGCCTGCAGGGGGAAGAAGTGGAGCACAGAAACCAACCCCAAGCCACACCCACCTAGACGAGTTTGAACTTGGTAGATCCAGACCTGGTGGTAAGATAATAACTCTACCAAAGCTCTACACCAAAGGTCAGAAAACAGTGCTATACAATATGACAAAGAGAAAGCAAAATGCAATCTCAGGCCCTGAGCACACACAGAGCAAATGCAGGAGACACTAGCATAGAAGAAATTGGAAAGCACATACTTGAAATCTCTGAAATAATAGCCTCTGAGGTAAAGAAACAACTGCAGAACGGTATACAGGAAATCAGGTCAGAAATAATGTCTAAAGTAAAAAAAGAAACGATAGCTATAATGAAAGAAATACTAAGTGCTTCTAAAGAAGACACTGATAAAAAAATAGAGGAGAATATAAAAAATGATGGAACCCTTGAATGAGCACTATAGGAAAGAAATAGAATGCAGGAAGCACATTCAAAATTATATACAGGAAATTAAAATCTCAATTACAAGCCTGCAAAAGTGGTTGAATGAAAGTGAAAATAGACTTTCAGACCTTAAAGACACCATTGTAGCTAGTGAAAAGTTAAGAAAAGATCTCTTAAAAACAAGTAGTATGCAAGAAAAAATAATTCAACATTTGCAAGACGATGCAAAGATGAACAACCTAAGACTAATAGGCATCATGAGAAAAAAGGAGTTAATACAAATGAGATAAAAAGAATATGGGCAGAAGTAATAGCAGAAAACTAATCTGACATTCAGGTAACCAAAGCATATAGAAGTCCAAGTAATATAAACCCAACTAAAACTACACCCAGACATATAATAATTAAGATCCCAGAATTTCAGCACAGACAGAGTATACTGAAAGCTGCTAGAGAAAAGAAACAGATCACATTGAAAGGAAAACCCATCAGAATAATGGAAGATTTCTCCTCACAAACCATAAAATCAAGAAAAGCATGGAGCAAAGTACTTCAAGTCTTGCAAGAAAACAAATTCCAAACCAGACTGATATATCCTGAAAAACTCTCTTTCAATTTTGGTAGAGAAGTGAAATACTTCCATGACAAAGAACAACTAAAGAATTTCCATGACAAGAAAGCCAGCACTACACAGACTACTAACAGATATTTGAGAGAGGGATCAGAATGAGCACAACTCCATGAATGAGAATAGAAAGAATACACCAAATAGGGCAAACAATTAAACACAGGAGAAAGAAAGGTATTTGACAGCAGTCTTTTAATTACTCTTTTGTATACAGCAGCAAAATATTTCCATCAGCATATTCTACAAATGGACTTCTCCTGCACCCTATGGGTCATGATTCTGCCTGGGTCTTACAGGGTGGATATCAAGGAAATAGCAGCGGTTCAGTCCCACAAGCCACTTCTGGCCACTAGTAAACATCATGGATACTGTCCACATCCACCATAAACTAGGACTTTGTGTGATATCCTATCCCCAAACTGTTAGAAATGCTGGTCATACATTTGCCATTCCAGTATTTTTTTTATGTTGTATTCTTAATAATTTTTTACCATTATGAAAACTTTCTTAGTTGACACTTTTGGATAAACCTAATCAAATACTGTGAGTACTCTGAATTGATCACAGATTTGTACATATGATACACTACATTCTGGCCTCTTAGTTGGACTCACAAGTTAATTTTAATTTTTGAATATTATTTTGAAATAATTAATTTTGAATTAATTAATATTTAATTTTCTGAATACTAATTAATTTGAATTTTTGTTTTATAATTTATGTCATTTCTTTTGACTTACAATCTACTGATCAGGTGCCCAGATTGGTTGAATGACAATGGAGTGCCTATCTTTGACAGGTCTAGGCAAAGGAAGGGGTATAGAAAGGAAGAATCATGATGTGTGTGTGTATGGACAGTACAGTTGGGATAGATACGCCCTGCTTCTACATAATCCTATGAGAGGCAAGATTTGCACTAATGGTGGTTGGACAGGATATTATGTCGGCTTCTAATACTATGGACAACCACTAGGAAAATAACAAGGTAGAAAGTATCAATTATTGAGTCTTTGATGTAGTCCAGGTATAAAAATAAGATACGTAAACAGCTACACTCTCTTAATTTACTGATAAGAGACATGCGGTATATAATGTCTGTAAGTATAATATCATGTATGCACCTTCTATGATACCAAAACATAATGAAAACAGTTTGCAATGTATTAATTTATCAAATCCATCTTGTCAAGGTATCTTAAAACTGTCTCATTGATATTTGTACTTCAATAAAACAAACAAAAAAAAGTATATTTCCATTTTCCATTGACTTTATATTAGTTCTTCCTTGTCTTTTACACACACACACACACACACACACACACACACACACACACACATATATATATATATATATATATATATATATATATATATATATATATATATATATATATATCCTGCAGTAAGATTAATACTGTTTTGTGGAAATCTTCAAAGATCTTTTACCTGGGTTTGTCTAATATAATTATTTTAAGTAGTCCTCCATAACTACCATTTTGAGAGCTCCTTATGCTTTATTCAGGACCATACAGCAACTTCTCTTGCCTTCTGGATTATGATCTTTGTTACATTCTATATGCTCCGTCTGGAGATATTAGAATATTTCGAGTTTGTATAACTGGAAAATATTCTACTTTTACTTTTCAAATGTATGTTTGCTAAATATAAAATTCAGTGAGGATAGATCTTTCTTTTTAAGTCCTTTGTATAAATAAGTCCAGTTTTTACCCATTTGCTCTTTCTCTTTTTTAAAATAATTTGATAGAGAAAGAACTAGCAATGAGACAGTTTCAAAATAGGTTAGTAGGACAGTTACAATAATTGATACATTGCATATTGTTGTATTTGCAGTAGTTATTTATAATACAAGATGCAGACATGATACCTTGTCTAAACAATATTAATTCAAAACTTTCTTCTCATTGAACTAAGAGAAAGTAGCTATACATCTATGCCAACTATTTTGTATATAAGATACATATGTATATATATGTTTTCACTACAAAATGTGGAATAAGATGTTATTTAATTTTGTTCTTCCATAGCTAATATTTTTTCTATGTATATGCTTTAATGGTTTTTTTCTTTACAATTAGTTTTGGACAATTTAATTTTTGTATATCTTGGTATGATTTTATTCATATTTCTTGTGCAAAAGGTTCATTTTTCTCAGAAATGTGGTGCTATAATTTTAACTAAATTCAGAAATTTTAAATATTTAAATATCTGTTGGCTATGCCATTCTATTTTGAGAATTCTACTTATATGAATCTAAGTTTCTCAATTTTTGCACAGAGTAAACTATTACATTACTGGTCTATAAACTCTTACTTCTTCATGTTTATTTTAGACAATTTTTTGTTATATTCATTTGAGTTTGTAAATAATTTTTACAATGTGAAATCTTATTAATCTCATGTATTCATTTCAGAAATATTTTTTCTAAAATTCACTCTACATCTTATATCTTTCACATTTCAATATTTGTCTAAAATTTTTAATTTGCTGTATAAGTATTACTGATTTTCAATAAAGTTAATAATGAGCTAAAGAAAACAAAGACAGATGTAATTGCTTTGTATCACAAACATACACCAATAAAAAGAAACTAAAATAAAATAAAGAATAGAATAACATGGCTGAAGACACTGCTTTTAAAACACTTTAGCTACAGAGTGAAAAAACCATTATATCAAAGTTTTCCTTGAGTCCAAAGCACATGTCTTATGATTATTTTCAAAGTAGAAGGAGAAACCCCCTAAATGGACGAAGGTAGAAATGCGTACTACTTCAGAAACACCCTCAGCTTCAAGAGCTCTGAGGTGGGCTACTGGGAGTCACCAGTATTAGAAGAGTTCATGGTTTGTATTTTGTTAGTCTCAGTCATCATGGCAACCAACTGGCCCTACATAACACTGAAGCCAGCGGACACGTAATGGAATACATTCCTCTGAGTGAGTCAAAGCCTTGTTGAAAAGGAAGCAATCACACTGTTATGGAAATAAACTATAAACTCCTATGAACTGCTCAGGACGGAAATAAGCAACGTTTCTGGAATCGTATTTCTCCCTCCTCCCACATATTACTGATGATAAATAACTCGGTGGTGCTTTATTTCTGACGAGACTGCTCATCACGTTTTCGAAGAGTATGGCAATACACAGCCTGCCTGCTCACCTCATAAGGTTTCAGTGAGGATCCAAGTGAGAAAGTGGGTGTGAGGAAACTGTTAAAAATATAATGGCTGCACTAAAGGGATAATGCTGTTCATTAAGTGTTTCTGACATCCAGAAATGGAAGCTCCAGATCTGATTTTAACACACCCCTGAGCTATTAGAGACTACTTCCTATGACACACATACTAATATTTTGCTCAGTCTAAATACCCAAGCGATTAAACTGTAGCTATTCCCCTGAGAGACTCTGCTCCACCTCAGAGCCAGAAAGTTTATGCCAGCCGAATGTAGTGTTTAATAGCTTGCACTTTGGAGACAAACATGGATTCAAATCCCCCTGCACTGCTTTGCGGTTGTGGAAACCTGGGAGTGTTATTTTAAAGCTTTGCATTTTACATCCTCATTTACAAAATAGAGGTAACTATAGTGTTACTGGTGAGGAAGATTCAATACAATAACATTAAAGGTGTCTATCAGACTGTGACATATAGTAAGAGGCAAATAAATGTTAGATATTCTTGTTATTATCTTTATTCCTTTGAGGGCATGACCATATTTACTTTCCTGATAATCCTTATTTCTACTATATATTCAATTCTTTTTCTCTTCTTGATTTACTCTATTGCTTTCAAATGCTACTCCAATACCTTCTGCTATCTTTATCTCAAACTTTTTCTAACATCTTCCTGATTAGAAGTACCATTGATTGGTTTGGCCTCAAAAAAGTAGATTGTACAACAAAGATTGTTGGCATTCTTTGTTTCAGATTGTCCAATGTTGTTACTATACTAGCATTGCTGGAATATCACCCTATTCTTATAGGATCTGTATGGCTTGGGAATGAGAATATTCTGAAACCTACTTTAAAAGAAAATCTATTTCCGGTAATCCAGATAGTAGGGGTCAACGGTGACAGCCAAACACTTCCCAACACCCTCACCTGGCAGGAGCTGGCCTTGGATGGTCCATAAAAGCCAAGTTGCACAACTTTGGCAGCAAGTTTGGTCCATTATTTATCCTTTATTTGGACAACCTGCTTAAATTCTTTCAGTTTAGGCCTATCTGAGCTCTTCATTTTAGCACTGTTAGTCTGAGCAGACAAGTTTCTGCTTTTAGGATCATTCCTTTAGAAAGCAACAGAAATTTCATCTAATTCTCAAGAGTTCTTTCAAGCTCCTAAATTGGTGAGTCCCTTGACCAGATCCTCGTAACAGACTCAAAACAGTGTTTGAGGCTGCAGTTTTGCATACAATCAGTTTTTCCCTTGGGAAGTGGAAAAATCAGCTCTGTGTTTCCCTCTACCTGGCCACATTTGGCTTTTCCCATCTTCTTAGAGGCTGACCTTAAAATAGATTTTATATCTTCATCCTGCCAGGCACTTCATGTATTCTTTTCCAGCATCTTCATTAATTTTAATGTCAGGCTGAATTTTCTTTGCTTTAAAAAGTTTTTAGAGTGTTTAATAGTCCTTTATTTCTTCCTGAAGCTACTTCTCCAACACAGAGTAAGGCTTAACAAAAGGGATTTTTACAAGCATGCCATGTTTCTTAGCAACAAACATGATAAGTAATACAATCTCTTGGCCTCGTCTTTCACCAGCAAACCTCAGTAGTTGGGGTGTGGGGGTGGGGTTTACAGTAGTCTATTCCCAGAACAGAATTTTTTCCTCTTTACTTAAAGACACCTTGAGGACCTCATGTTCAAAACAGAACCATTGTGGAGAGAAAGGAGAGGGGACATTTAATACCTTTGTGTCTGATAAAATCCTTCCAAATAGCACCAGATTTTCTTAGTAGTTGTTAATGGTTAAGATGCCAACTACACTATTCTTACCTTGATCCCTGCTCTGAACCTAAGACCACTTCCTTTTGTGATGGGAATCTCTTTTGATAAAGCCATGCAACCTGCAAGGAAAATGCTTTTGGTTAAAGAGGCAATTTTTGAAAAAGACTCCATGTACTCCGAAACTTTTATTCCATTCGATCAACTAGCCTGGTTCCTGTTTTGAAAAACATGGATTACAAGTTGCAATAAACTTGCCATTTTCAAAATGCCTCAAACTTTAAGGCAATAATATTTAGTGAGAGATTTATTTGATAAGGGTAAACTAGAGGTACCTAACTTAATTGGAGTGACTTTTTCCTACTGGAAATTGAACTCACAATCTCACACTTGCCAGTCAGGTATTATGCCACTGAACTCTATATTCCTGGCTCTGGAGTGTGCTTTTTAAATGGTAAAGTTAGGAACACTATTTAACACCCATTTCCACATTAATTGAGCTATAATTTCATGCAGAGAAGAGTTTCTCAACACCATTGGCATTTGTGCCAGATAATTCTTTGTTGAGGGACAGAGTAGAAGTTGTCCTTTGTGTTGTGGGATGATTAAAAGCATCCCATTCCCTACCCCCTAGATGCCAGAATTCTCATTACAGATCTGGCAGCAAAACATGTCTCCAAATGTTGCCAAATGTCCCCTGGGAGATACAACCATTCCTGGTTGAGATGCACTGGGATCTTCCCCTTGCTTGCTTTTCTGGACTATAAAAATCTTAGAGGTCAGTGAAAGAATAGCAACGCACTAGGTTCTGGAATGTATTCTTTTGATTGTATTATTATAAAATCTTTTACTTTTCTCACTTGAAATTTTTAGAAAAATAATTAAATTTCCAAATATAATTAACAATGTATAAACATTGGTCCCTGGCAGTCTCACCTCTCTGGTAATGGGTCAACAAGAACAGGACTTTTCATGAGATTTTCCAAGAGTTTACAAGGCCCCTCTCTGGCATAGTTCACTGAGGTCCAGGGGAAAACTACTCATTAGCAAAGTGACTAATCCACAGAACTATTAGTTGAAATAGTCAGAGAGGGGAAAAGAAGCATAATGTTTCCTGTGTACTGTTTTCTCTTTTATAGGATAACATGAGTAGTCTAATTGTGGCCAAATTCAAGCTGGTTTTACAAATTGGCAGCTTTGCTCTTTGCTATCTAGTACTTGTTGCTGGACTAATCATGACTTCCACATATCTTAAAGCAAAAGGAAAATGGTGGCGTCCCAAGAGTTCTCTGTTTTAATAACTGCTTTGTTCCCCAGTCTCATTCCCCATTCTCGCCTTTACTTTTTTTTTTCCTCTTGATTCTTTCCAACTTAGCCTTTCTCATTATGCTAAAGAGGAACCTGGAAAGAACCAAAGGTGAAATGAATTGGACCTGGACAGCTTTGGACCAACACAGATCAGCCAGCTCTCCCACCCACTTCCTATCCAACACCCACCAACAGGAACTCCACTGGATACAAATGGCACCCTAAATTAGGGGTCATTGAAAAGTTTAAGGTAATCTCAAAGCAGAATATGTAACCACAGGGACCAATACCAGCCCTAAGCCTAGAAGGGCAAAGAGAAGACCTATAACCAGAACCCACAAGGGTAGCCATGAAGTCAGCCATCTTATGTGAGCTGTTCCGTGCATCACAAAAACCAGCAAGCTATGTTGACCCAGCAATGAGAGGACTTAAAAAAATAAATATCCCAGCTTCACTCTCTCTTGTCCTCCGTATTCCTGCTATTACGTCAAACCCAGCCAGAAGAAGGAGGACAAGGCAGCCTAGTGATGTAACCTATACAGGGAAACCTCTCTAGGTATAGAGCAGAGTAAACTAGAGCAAGATGGAGAATAGGGCTAGAAATCAAAAGGAGGGTATCCAGCTCACTATGCAATCACAGGGAACATCTGAAGCCCTCAGAGTAAGGAAGGGTGTCATGGGAGACAAGGGAGATGAAGAAAAATTAAAAAGGATTAAAGCTCAATGTGTATATAAAAATTCACCATAATAAATGTATTTATTATGTATCATGAACTTATACTAATAATAAAAAACAAGAAAGAAATGAAAAAAGAAAAATTCTCCCTTGTAATTCCCCTGTGTCCCTTGAGTTAGAGACCAGCTGCCTTAAAGGACAAGAGATTTTTTTTCAAGGCTCTGGAGTGTGTTTCAAAGTGTTCCATGATTGATCCCATCCGGAAGTAGACTTTCCTTCTACAATCGCCATTCCATTCTGTGTCTTTTCTTATAACACATCAGTTTTGGTGTGTGCACAAGTCCAAGGAAAATCATTTGCCCATCTGTTTTCTCCTACTTTGGTGTGTACAGTCACTTCAACTCCATGTAATAACGTTGTACAAGACCATTTTTTCCAGTTTTATTGACATCTTATTCACACATAACATATACTTCACTTCACAGAGAAAGTCATGTATATTCCAAGAGTACTATCAAGACATGCTTAGGAGAACAATCTTTTTACAGTGAAAAGTGGACTCTGACACTCCAAGTTAGACTGAGTAGAAGTCAAGTAAATATGGGGCACATTAACTGCTCTATCCTGTTTCTTAGAAAATTGTTGGCATCATTAGAACTTGAACAAACTTGGCATAGGTTTCAGTGGTTTTCATTGCTTGATTTTTGGGTTAGGGGAGTTCCTTTACTATTTTCTAACAAGCTTACGAAGTTACACTGCTTTCTAGAAGGGAGAATACCTTGAGTTAGTAGCACTATGAAATGGGAAACCCTGGAGAACAGAGGAATTCTTTTTTTTTTTTTTTTTTTTTTTACTTCAAACCCTAAAGTTTAAAGTGTGTCTCTCAAAGTACCTGTGATATTCAGAAACCTCAATAGCAATATGGTTTCTAGTTGTATCCTAAGAAAGGTTTGTAGGGTATGAATTATAAGCTGATTTAAATATAGAAACATTACGACACTGTTGAATAGCAAAATAACTAAATATAACAAAGAAAATAGATATGGGAAACTAATATTTGTATCATCAAAACACAACAAAGAAGAGCAGTTAGGGAATTTTATGACTCTCCAGTTTACACTTAAATTCACGAAGATACTTAGTTTGTGATGGTTGTGTCTAAATATCTCATTACTGTCTTTTATTTTATTTATTTACTTTATTTTTTTTTTGGCAGAACTAGGTATTGAACTCAGACCCTTGTGCTTGCCAGGGAAGTGCTTATCCCAATAAGCCATCTTCCTGGCCCCAATGTTTTTTAATAAGTGTTATTTAATAAGCATATTTGATACACATGAACATACATATAATGATGTGGCTTCTGTTTTTGCTTGAAAAAATTAAAATAACACTCTGAAATTATTTCAAGAAAAGATTAAAATTTGTTGCTACACCTGATATTAACACAAAATATAATTCACATGCTTTTCAGAATTTGCTATTATTTTCTAATTTGTGGTAAGGTGATCTTCTGGAACCAAATCCATCTACCTTTAAGATCAGTTTTACTTGTCAGTAGAGTCAGTGATTTATTATTTCAACAAATATTAATTGAGCTCCTGGTAGAGTCAGACCTAAGTAGCATAACAACGACAAAAAATATTCAAGTCTTCACCCATGTTGAGCTAGACAACAAATAAACAAATAGATGAAATATTCAGCAAAGAAAAAGAATAGAAGCAGCTGAATGAGTGGATGTCTTAAAAGTATGGTCAGTAAAGGTCTCTCAGAGAAGGTGATATTTGAGAAAATATTAGCATTGAATTGGAAAGCAAGCTATGAGTAACTCAAGACTATTTCAGGCAAAGGAAATGGCTACTGCAAAGGCCCTGGGGTGAAAATTAAAAAAAAAACACAGCAAGGAGGCTAATGTGGCTTGTCTGAAGTGAGCCAAAGAGCTGGGGAGACACTCAGTGACATAAACGCCTGCCTGAAGTGAGCCAAACATGGGACAAGAAACAGAGTCCAGATCATTCTAGGCTTAATAAACACAGGATGGTTTCATGCTAGGAGAGTGGGAAATAAGGTGGAAGATTTTAAGTAGAGGAACATAATTTTACTTGAATAGATCATTCTGCTGGCTATGTGGAAAATACTGAGGTTGCAAATACTATAGAAATTATAAGCAGAAAGCTATGAAGGCTTTCTGCAAGGGGAAATTTGATGCCTAGAGAGAAGACTTGCTTGTCTTAAAATATCTTCCCAATTGTTGAGAGGAATACTCAACACAATATTAACTATAATCGCCATTGTTGTACATTAGATCTCCAGTATTCATCCTGTACAACTAAAACTTTCATCTGTAGATTGGCATTTTCCATTTTCTTCACCACTCCAGCCCCTAGTAGCCACCATTCTACTCTTTATATTTATAATCTTGACATTTTTAGTTCCACATATTAATGAGATCATGCTGTCTTTTGCACTTCTGTGCCTGGCTTATTCCATATAGTTAATGTTCTTCAGTTTCATCTTTGTTGCTGAAAATGCCAACATTTCCTTCTTTTTTAAGGCTGAATAATTGTGTGTGTGTTTGGGTATGTGTGAGTGACTATTTCCCATTTTCTTTTCCATTTATCCACTGACGGACACTCAGATTGTTTCTGTACCTTGGCTTTTATGCATAGTGCTGCAATGAACAGGGGACAGCAGATATGTTATTGAGATGTTGGTTTCTTGGCCTTCAGATATGTACCCAGAAGTGGGATTGCTGGATAATGTGGTATTTCTGTTTGTTTGTTTTTTTTTAATTTGGGGGGAACTTTGTAGAATGACCATACAAATGTATCAACAATGTACAAAGACTCCCTTTTCTCTACATTCTCACCAACATTTATCTTTTTGATAATAGCCCTTCTAGCAGGTGTCAGGTGATATATGCCTCATAATGACTGTAATTTGCATTTCCCTGATGATGAATGGTGATGAGCAACTTTTCTTTTTTTTTCATAATATTTTGGTATCATAGAAGGTGTATATATGATATACTTACAGACATTATTATACCGTATATCTCTTATCAGTAAATAAAAGAGTGCAGCTGTTTGCTATCTTATTTTTTATACCTGAATTACATCAAAGATTCAATAATTAATACTTTCTACCTTGATATTTTGCTAGTGGTTGTCCATAGTACTAGAAGCCGACATAATATCCTGTCCAACCACCATTAGTGGTTGCCTCTCATAGGATTATGTAGAAGCACAGCATTATCTATCTCAACTGTACTGTCTATACACACACATCATGATTCTTCCTTTCTATACCCCTTCCTTTGTCTACACCTGTCAAAGGTGGGCACTCCATTGTCATTCAACTAACTTAGGTGCTTGAACTCGACAACACAATCCAACACAGTCCAGCATTCCACAACAATAGTGAGTTATCTGAAAAAGTTGTCAACCATAGCCATTTACAGCTCAATATTATGGCCCCACGATGTATACTTCATTTTTATACTTTTCTGCTGGATGGTTAAGACCTAGATAGAGCAAGACCTATACACCAACACATGTACTTTATGTTTCTTATGAGGTCAGTGAAGTCCCCTCACGGTTTATCTTGTAGTCCTGTACCTTATTCTGTAGATCCTTTGTCTGTATCATCCATGTGGATGAGTCACGGCCAATGCCTGACCAGTTTGCGATGAGCAACTTTTCATAAGCTAAGATCCATTTACATGATTTCCCTGGAAAAATGGCTATTCGTGTCCTTTGCTCATTTTTCACTGTGGTTTTCTTTTAATTTAATTTAATTTTATTGAGAGACAAACATCAATGAGATAGTTTCAAAGCTGACTAATAGGACAATTTCAATGATTAATACTTTTTACATTGTTATCTTCTTAGTGGTTATCCATAGTATAAAAAACAGACAGGGTCTCCTGTCCAAACACTACTAGCACAAATCTTTCTTCTCACAGAATTAAGCAAAAGTAGCTGCATATCTATTCTAACTATTCTGTGTATATAAATATAAAATGGTCCCTCCTTTGTATGCCCTTTCATTGTTTAGTTCTTCCAGAGATGGGTATTCTATTGGCATTCACTTATTATAGGTGCTTGAATTCAGGAAAACACTCCAACACAGTCCAGCAGTCCACAATAGTAGTGGGTTATCCACAGAAGTTGTTGACTACAGACTTTTACATCTCTTGCTGAGGTTTTTTGGTTTTGGCTATTGAGCTGTTTGAGTTCCTTACATATTTTAGATAATAAACCCTCACTATATATATGGTTTGTAAATATTTTCTCCCATTCTTTCACTGTCTCTTCACTGTAATAATTGTATCTTTTTTCTGTTTTTCTGATTTCCAAAAAATCATTGCCCAAACTAATGTCAAGATTTTTGGTTGTAGTAGTTTTACATTTTCAAGGTCTTTTGTTTAATTCTTTAATCCAGTTTGAGTTGATTTTTGTATATGGTGTGAGATAAGAATCCAATTTCATTTTTCAACATGTAGATATCCAGTTTTCCCAAGGCCATTTCTATTTAGTTAGTTAGTTAGTTAGTTAGTTAGTTAGTTAGTTAGTTAGTTAGTTAGTTTTTGGAGACACGGTTTTGCTATCCAGTTCAGGCTGGACTTGAACTCACTTTGTAGCCCAGACTGGCCTCAAATTTACAGAAATCCTCCTTCCTCAGCCTCCCCAGTACTAGAATTAACAGGAATGTGCCACCATCCCTGGCTCCCAAGACCATTTGTTTAAGAAAATATCCTTTCCCAAGTCCCAGAATCTTTTGACTGTGTATATTTTTTGGAGGCTCTCTGCTCTGTTCTGTTGGTCTATATATCTGTCTTTATTCCAATACTATATTGTTTTAATTACTGAAGCTTTGTGAACTATTTTGAAGTCAGGAAATGTGATGCATCCACTCTTTTCTTTTTCATTCTTTTTTGAGACAAGGTCTCACTATGTAGTTCAGGTTGGCCTTGGCCTCATGGTGACCCTCTTGCATCAACCTCCAAAGTGCTGGGATTACAGGCATGTAACACCATGCCCAGCTCACTTTTATTTTTCTTGTGAAAGACTGCTTTAACTATTGGAAGACTTTTGTGGTTTCATATGAATGTTAGGCTTCATATTTCTATTTTTATGAAAATTCCATTAAAATTTTGATATGGATTGCTTGAATATGTGGATTACTTTGGGTAGTATGGACATTTTAATAACAACATTAATTTTTCCAGTCCCTGAATACAAAATAGATTTCTGTTTATTTGTATCTTTTTCAATTCCTTCCATTATTGTTTCATGGTTTTGTGCATGCTTAACTTTCACTTCTTTGGTTAAATGTATTGGTGAGTAATTTATTTTGTGATGCTATCACACATGAGGTTGCTTTTGCTCAATATATTTTTAACAATTTTCTGGGTCAGGGATGTAGCTTAGTGGTACAACACCTGCCTGGCAAGCACAAGGTCCTGAGTTCAATTTCCCATACCAAAAAAAAAAAAAAAAAAAAAACAAAAAACAAAAAACCAAGTATTCCTGTTAGTGTATGCAAATGTGACTTCATTGGGTATATTAATTTTTGTATCCTACACCTTTATTGAGTTCATGAATTACGACAGTTATAGCAGGTTCGGTGAGCCTCTATTTCCCCTAAAGCAATGCCCTGAACTGTTCCAGTGTAGGGTCCTCTTTGCAATCATGCGGAGTTCAGCTGTCTGTGTGTGCTCCCACACAATCTGTAGACTTGAGTCATCTGTAAGAGTGCCTGCATGCTGCCAGCTGAGAGAGGGGCTATGTAGTATTAGCAGTACATGTGAATGAGTTGGGGGGATCAGCAGGTGGTATTTCCTATGTGGTTCATAAGTGGGCCTCTTGGAAGAATTTGTGAGGTAGTCAACAGAAAATACTCTTTCAACCTTTGTTGAATTCTGTGCTTCAGTTGATACTTTTTCCCTTCGTTGAATTCTGTGCTTCAATTGTTATGTGCCCTTGCCTTTCTCCTGATGTTAAATGTCTCTGCCTTATCCAACTATAGTAACCCCTTCACTGGGATGGGCAAGTGAAGTGACTGGGTGGAGCAAGAAAGAAGTAGGTCTCTTAAGCAGCATCACGTGTGGTTGGGGAAGCGGGGCACTCATCAGAGTCTCACTGTTCTCTGTGCAAAAAACACAGCCAAGAGGTGGATAGCTCTCTCTCAGTACTGAGCTATGCCTCTGTGGGGAAGAGGTGATGTCATTTGAGCAAAATGAAGCTTTTCTTCTTATCCTTTGAAGTGTGTCTATTTTGATTCATTTGATCCAATAGGGTGCTGGGAGCTTCTATTTGACTCTTAATCTCCCACAAAGGTACATCTGTCCATGGATGATTGTTAAAGTCAGTGTTTCTGTAAGATGAGGAGAGAAAACTCCTATTCTACCATCCTACTGATGTTTTTCTCAAAATCTGAATTAATTAAAATATTGATTCTTTTTTTAAAAAATATTGATTCTTATTGTGTAGTAATGTACGTTTTATGTTCTGTGTCTGATCTGTGACAAACTGAAGCAAGACGGTTGAAACAGTGATCTTGGTCTTTGGTGGTCTTCTTCTCCATCTTGTGTACCACTTAACCTATCCTTACTTATCTTAATTTCCCCAGTATTTTCTCTGTACTCATGAGCCCCACCCCTGCCCATCCTCTGTTGGGGTGGCACAGAGTCAGGCTCAAACATAAGGCAATATATAAGAATTAACAAGACTGACTTACATTGGTCACCCAGAGTCATTTATGGAAGAATGTAAAAGACCTATCATGTACTAGAGAGTTGAAGGATCCAGTCCAAGGCCTGGAGCTCACTGCAGTGTTGTGTGTAAGTCTGTATCAGGAGGTCAAAGGATCTGTGATAAAAGGCTGGAGGATCTGTGCGGGAAACCAAGAGAGGAGATCCAAGGTGAATACTGGAGCTCCTCCAAAGAAACAGAAGCTAGCTTTTCTTTTTTTTTTTTTTTTTTTTTTTTTTTTTTTTTGCGGAACCAGGGATTGAACTCAGGCCCTTGCGCTTGCCAGGGAAGCACTTATTCCACTGAGCTATCTCCCTGGCCCCAGAAGCTAGCTTTTCTTCTTTCCATTTTATTCCTTTCAAGTGACAAGCGGACCAAGGCTGGGTCTTCTGTCTTCAGTAAATTCCTTCAACCACACCCACAACTATGCTGATCCAGTTTAGTTGGTGTTTCTTAGTCAAGTTGAGAAAATCAATTAACTATCGCACCATAGCACCTGCTTCTGTGAATTGTGGACTCAAATCTGCTTTTTATCCAGATTCATGTGAGTAGCTACAAAGTTTACAGGAAAAGAAAGTTATGATTTTAATTTCTAAAAAGGTAACATTCATGAAAAGTTCATCATATAAAAGAAAGGTGTTTAAAAGATGCCAATTGGTCACAGATAAGGGAAATAGCCATCACACACACACACACACACACACACACACACACACACACACACACACACAAATGGGTATCCTCTAATGATGACTGTGGTAGAGTTACTATAACCTGTGTCTGAAAACCTCGGTTTGTGCTTTTTCAATCACTTTCTCCCAGAAGCAGCTGACCCGTAAGACACCGTGACCTGTTCCCCATGCACTTCAAATCTAAGCCAAAATGCCACTAGAACTCAGCAAGGCATTACTACACATCCACTAGATTGGCTGGAACATAAAGGGAAGGCTAACACACCAAGTATTGTCCTGGTGAAGATGTGGAAAATTAGGATTTACACTGTTGGTGGAAGAATAGACAATACTATCATAGGCAATGAAGTTAGATAAAATATTATGGGTAGTCAAATGGGGCTAGTCCCTGGAAGGAGCCAGTGCAGAAGACGAGATGCTTGCAACTGTGGGAGATACAGGCACCTCCTGTTGTGGGCCAGATCTCAAGACAAAAGATGAAACAAATGTACCCACATACCTACCCAATGATAGACATCAGGGATTGATATTCTGGTATCAGTCAACTTGAGAAAGCCAGGAGGAGTTACTAACCCAATCCCCTACAAAAAAAGCCCCTGTTCTGTATAAAAGCCCACTTGTTACATGACTTGCTTCCCCATTTGAACCAGATTTAATCAATTTTACCTGAGTAATTGTACTTGTAATCTTATTGATTGATCATAGTTTTATCCCACTTCATTCCCACCTTGCAGTTTCTCGATTTTTCCCACCTTGGACCCTCTTCACATCGTGGATTTGTTCTATAAAAATCACTAGAAAAGGCAAGGTCCTTGGCAACCCATTCGGGACCCCTTGTGTTTCTCTCTCCAAACATATTTTGCTCTTAACTCCATTGCTCCTAAAATTCATTTTTCAATTTTAGAGAACAAATCTCATACCAGACATATAGCAACTTTTAATTTTCTTTCCCCTATATCACAACCACTTTGGAAAAGTTGTATTTATATGTAGCCCGTGACTCATGGTGATGAGTTCTTATGGCTACCAGAAGATATGTACAAAAGTATTAATAGCATTATTTTTTTGACAGCTCAGCCCACCCTGAGGGCAGGGCTGGTGCATCATGTGGTGATGGGGATCAAACTACATTCTCCTGCACCTGCCTAAGCTTGCCTAAGAAGGCGCTTTAGACTGCTGAGCTACCTTGCCAGCCCAATGGCATTGTTATTCACAACAACCCAAAACTGGAAACAACACAACTGTCAATAATAAAAGGGATCCCTGCATGGTGACATGCACCTATATTCCCAGTTTGAGAGACTAAGGTAGGGGGATCATAAATTCAAGCCCAGCCTAGTGACTTAGTAAGACTCTGCCTCAAAGTAAAAATTAATAAATAGGGCTGGGTATATATCTCTTTAGGGGAGCAGTTCAGCTGGCCCTGAGGGCTGGGCTGGCACACCATGTGGTGTGGGGGATCAAAATGCAGTCTCCTGAGCCTGCCTAAGCTTGCCTAAGCAGGCACTTTAGATTGCTCAGCTATCTTACCAGCCCCTGGGGATATACCTCAATGCAAAGGCCCTGGACTCAATTCCAAGTATCCAAAGACAAAACCAAAAGAAAAAAATAATAAAAGGGAAAGATATATACTGTGATGTACACAAAATGACATACTAGACAGCAATCAAGAAAATAATTGAACCAGCCCTATGCATAATAATATGGATGAATCTAACCAACAATGCTGAGAACAAGAAGTCATGCAAAAAAGTGTACCCTGTATCATTCCATTTATGAAGAGTGATCAAAATATATAATGAATGTTTATATTTTAAATACTTATTATAGAAAAAAATACATTGCTATTAATCTCCCTCAAAACATTCCCCCTTTCTTCAGACACATTTATTGTTGGGAAGCAAGGGATACAAAATAATATTTTACTATTCTGGGGACCAGACTATGTGACTCAAGCCCTCTAGGACATTGCTTTAGGAACAGAAAGTATGTAGAAGGTAGGGTACTTCCTGGCTGCTCAGAGAAAGCTTGTAAGGTAGCCTTCCTAAGGCAAGGTAACATCTACTGAGGACAAGCTAAAGAATGCATGCCCATCAACTGAAGAACGGATAAAGAAGATGTGGTATTTTTACACAATGGAGTATTATTCAGCTATAAAACAGGATAAGTTTGAATCTTGTGTCAGTAAATGGATGCAACTGGGGAACATGCTCTTACGTGAAATAAATCAGGCCAGCATGTGCAAATATCATATTGTCTCCTTAGTGTGAGTACCTGAAAGAAAAAAATGGAATCTGAAGAGTACAATAGACACTGGTAAAAGGGAGTGAAGTTATTCAAAAGGAAAGAGTTACTGAGTTGAGGAGAAGGATGGGAGAGAGAGTGGGGAAAAGAGATTTATCTAGGTATGAAAGCAGGATGGTTTTGACAACTGCACTGTGGATTTCTGCTGGAGAAGCTATTAGTTAATTTGTTTTGTCTCCTTTTTTCAATTGTTCTCCTTTTTGTCTTCCTGATTTCTTATGCATTTCTTTCTTTTCTCTTTCTTGCAATTTTACATATATATATCTGGTAATACGAATAACTGGGTGGAAGACAACACTATGTACTACAACAAATACTGTGAAATTCATATTGTTTTGTTAAGTGAAATTCTGTATCACTTGTACATTTTTCAGCTTTAATTCTAACTTGTACTCTCATAAAAAAATAAAAATATATATGGAAGAGGACTTGTTCTCCATTGAATTGATCCCATTTACTGCAGCTGCTGATCCATGTAAAGAACACCACCCCTTACCCTGCCTTCTTCCTTTGCTAGATAAAATGAGTCAACTGCAGAGATTGTCATGTCTGCCCACTAGAGGCAGGTTCTTCTTGTCCCATTGTACCTTGAATATTGTCATTGTCTTTCTTTATCCTCCCCACAAGTATCTGGAGAGCTGATTAGTCCCCGGCAACTTATTACATCCTTCTTGCTACTTTCTGAAACCGTTCTCGCATTCCTTTCATGAGTGTTTTTAGTTATGCTGCTGTGGCTGCCTCAGTATCCTCAATCAATTCAAAATGCTTCCCTTTCATGATCATTTTGGCTTTGAGGAAGAGCCAGAAGTTACCTGGTGCCAGATTTTGTCAGTAATGTGGATGAGGATACACCATAATCTTCACCAGCCTGCCTTTCTGTTGGATGGCACTTAGCAGAACATTTACCATATTTTTGATCACTCTCTGTGATGACACAAAAGAGGAATTCAAGGACTCCTTTAAAAATTGGCAAAAATCCAACACAGTCCAGCATTCCACAGCAATAGTGAGTTATCCAAAGAAGCTGTCGACTATAGCCATTTACAGCTCAACTTAATATTATGGCCCCACGATGTATACTTCATTTTTATACTTTTCTGCCACATGGTTAAGACCTAGATAGAGCAAGACTTGTATACCAATACATGTACTTTATGTTTCTTATGAGGTCAGTGAAGTGCCCTCAGGGTTTATCTTGTAGTCCTGTACCTTATTCTGTAGATCGTAACTTAGTTGAATGACAATGGAGTGCCCATCTTTGACAAGTGCAGACAAAGGAAGGGGTATAGAAAGGAAGAATGTGTGTGTATAGACAGTACAGTTGGGATAGATAACGCTGTGCTTCTTCATAATTCTATGAGAGGCAAGATCTGCACTAATGGTGCTTGGACAGGATATTATGTCGGCTTCTAGTACTATAGACAGCCATTAGGAAAATAACAAGGTAGAAAGTATTAATTATTGAATCTTTGATATAGTCCAGGTATAGAAAATAAGAACGCAAACAGCTACACTCTCTTTTATTTACTGATAAGAGACATACGGTATAATAATGTCTGTAAGTATAATATCATGTATGCATCTTCTATGATACCAAAACATTATGAAAACAGTTTGCAATGTATTAATTTGTCGAATCCATCTTGTCAAGGTATCTTAAAACTGTCTCATTGATATTTGTACTTAAATAAAACAAAAAGTAAAAAGTAAAAAAAAATAAAAATGGGCAAAAATGTGGCCGGCAACATAGCTCAGAAGACTAAGTGCCTCCTTAGACAGTGCAGAGACCAAGGTTCAATCCTGTACCCCATGGAGAGCCTCGACCTAGACAGGGCATGGTGGCGCATACCTGTAATCGCAGCGCTGGAGAGGATGAGACAAGAGCCTCGCTATGAGTCTGAGCTGTGTAGTGAGGTCCTGTACCCGTTTGTTTGAAAAAGACTGGCAAAGAACCAGCGAGATAGCTCAGTGGACGAAAGTGCCTGCTTAGGCAGAGCACAGGGGCCAGGGTTCAATCCCCTGCACCACAAGTGGTGCTGGCCCCACCCCCAGGGTGCACTGAGAGGGTGACTGAAACTTGGTGTGGTGGCATGCACCTGTAAGCCCAGACCTTAGGAGGCTGAAAGCAGGAGGATTACTATGAGTCCAATCTGTTGTGAGAACCTATAGACCCTGTACTAAACACATGAAAAAATAAAACTAGCAAAAATGATGGGATTCGTGTATTTGAAGTAAATGGCAATTTTTTAGGGCAATGTGTCTTTACTGTAGTTTTTAAAATTTAGATACTTACGCTATATCTTGACCACACCTCATATACAAAATTCAAGAATATATGAACAGGTATATGACATGACATCTAAATAACAGTTTTTCTTAAAGTGAGGGTGGGATTTAGTGATAAAGAGCACAAATGAGCCCTTTAGGGTGATAGAGACATACATTAAGATCTGTATGCTTGACTTTGTGAAAAGTATACCGCAATGTTCAGGGAAACTATAGAAATAAAACTGTGTATTCTTAAAGCTTTAAGAGACCTTTTGAACTAAATGGAAAAAAAAAACAATTATCAGCTGAGGAACACAAAAACTCCTCTAAAACTCAGAAGTGACTTTGGTGAGGGAATTAGTTATTGGATGATCTCTCTGTCAGGTATAGAAGATAGAAAAATAGATAGAGAATATATTATATAGATGACAGAAAGTAGAAAGATAGATTGATAAACATATAATAGAGAGAGGTGATAAGCATAGATTGAGATCGAGATCAAGAGAGAGACAGAGACAGAGAGCTAGAGCTAGAGCTGGTCAGCTTTTGCCTTGCATCTTCCTATTTCTTCAGGAATTAAATTTCAGGCATTTGAACCCTGGAAAACTAGCCCCAAAACATATGTATGTGCTCTGCTATTCCCAAAGGAAAAGATAATTTAGGGCCAGCCAAATAGCTCAGTGGATTAAAGCGCCTGCTTAGATAGATGCAGCGGCCGGGGTTCAATCTCAGGCATGCTTGCCAGCCCCGCCCACAGGGCATGCTGAGATGGCGATTGAGACGGCATAGTGGTGCACACCTGTAATCCCGGCACTTAGGAGGCTGAACACAGAAGAAACAGTATGAGTCTGATCTACGTAGTAAGACCCTGTAGACCCTGTACTGAAATTTAAAAAAAAAAAAAAAAAGGAAAAGGAAAAGATAACTTATTTGAACCATGGGAGATGGCTAGGGATGTACACTCATCTTCATTACCAAAATGAGAGATATGGAGCTCTGAGAGATTCCAATATAATTTAAACTTAATTTTTCTAACTTCTAACCAAGTCCTGTGGTGTCCATAAGCATTGATCTCTCTTTTTCTTAAAACATAACATTCAATATATTATATCTTTCTCAAGAGAGTTTTCTTCAGTCCATTAAGACCCAGCTCCCCTTACATGGGCTTTGGTGGAGGTGTGGGGCAGCACCAGCAGGTCTAAGTTGGGGTGGAGGAGTTCGGTCCCTGCGGACTCCACAAGATCGATTTTGGACCACTTGGCTGTGAACGGCACAATTCACACAGTAATGCAGCTTTCACATACAGCTTGGGAAGCACATGACCATCGAAGACACTCACTGTCCCTGATGGCGACAGCCCCCACTATGTTCCAAATGACAAACTTCTTAATGGCCTTAGCCTTGGGTACACACCAGGTGCAGTTTGTGCAGCGAATAGGCTGCATGTGACCGCGACCCTTTTTGCCACAACCATTGTGCCTTCTTCTTCTTCTTCTTTTTTTTTTTTTTTTTTTTTTTTTTGTCATCTTGGAAAGGAGGATCTGAAAAGCAGCACTGATCTCAATACAACTCAATGAGGGATGCAGATTTGCTCAGCAGTAGAAAGCTTGCTCAGCAAGCTGGAAGCCCTGGGTTTGGTTCTTGGCACCAGAAATAATAAACCTCATCTAAAAAACAATTAAAACCCAAAAATACAAAAACAATCAACACAACTAAAGTCAGTAAGTGATCTTGGATTGGTTCCTGGAAGGAAAAAAAAAACAGCATAAAGAACATTTTGGAACAATTGATAAAATTTGAATGCAGATTACTTAGAATAATACTGCACCTGCCAATGTGAAAATTTTTGATCTTGACACTTATATTGTTTCATAAGGGAGTAAACATCTTTGTTCATAAGAAATGCATAGTGAAATATTCAGAGAGAGGAATTATAATGTCTGCAATTCTTAACCATTATTTTCAAATGGTTAAGAAAATGCTAGAGAGAAAGAGTAGGTAGGAGAGAAACAGCAAGTGAAAAAGAAAGGGCAAATCTGGAAAAATATTGGTCATACATGAATCTAAGAGAATAGTACACCAGTATTTGCTGTATTCTTCTAACGTTTGTATAGGTACTAAATTTTTCTGAATGAAAACATTAAAAACTACAAATTTCAGATAAAATAAAGTTGCACATCACATAAAAGCCTAGGTACTCTATGGAAAGGAGCAGCTAATGCTTAAAAATATTTTTCTCTTCGTTTAATTCCTTATAAACTTTCCCCCAATTTTGCATGTGTACATGTGATTATTTAAACAACTAATGTGAAGACACTACACAATACAGTAAACGTTGTTGAATTCATATTATCTTCTTTAGTGAAATTCTATATCATTTCTAGTATTATTTATTATTATCTTGTATTCTTTTTTAGAAATATTTTTTCAAAACCATAGTTACCTTAGGCATTGTGTAAGAAAATGAAAGATTTATAATTCATGACAGATTCATTAGCTGTTTCCTTGCATCACTGCACTGGTAAAATGGTCTTTCTCATTTTCAGTTAGCATGTCCTAAGGAATTTAATAGGAAGGCTTGCTCTGGTGGGACCAGTTGTACATTTTCCTACAGTACAACAGAATGTTCTACTATGAGGCCTTGAGAAAGAGGAAAAGTCTGTAGCTTTCTGATTTCTGCTGCACTGTCCACATCTCAGAAAGGTGGCAAGGCCTTGGAGGGCTTAGTCATGTGGTATACTCCAACTTTGCCAGTCTTATGACTCAAATGTATCTTGGGAGCATCAAAAATGTTGGAACTAAGCTAGATTCTTTTTTCCTCTTTTATTTCATTTTGATTTTGTAGTACCAGAGAATAGATCCAGGGCCTCCACACTAAGCTACATTACCAGTTCTTTGTCTTTTTATTTTAAGGAAGGATCTAGTTAAGGTAGATATACAGCTACATTCTGTTAATTCAATGAATAGAGAGATATGTTCTAATAGTGTTTGTAAATAAAATATCATGTCTGCATCTTACATAACAAATAGCCACTGAGGAAACAATATGCAATGTATAAATTATTGAAACTGTCCTACTAATTTGATTTGAAACTGTCTCATTGCTATTTGTTTTTCAACAAAATTATAGAAAAAATAAATATTCACAGTATTTTAAGGCAGGACCTATTTAAGTTGCTAAATTTCCCAGAATGGCTCAACCTGCCTCAGCCTCACAGAGTGCTGGAATTAAAGGAATGCCTCACCATGACCAGCTCTTGAAATCATCTTTTCTTATTTAGTGCAGAGTCTATGGGATCTCACTGCACAGATTGGACTCATAGTGATCCTCCTGTTTTCAGCCTCCCAATCCCTGGGATTATAGGCATGCACCACCACATCAATTCTCAATCAACATCTCAGTATGCCCCGGGGCAAGGCCAGCATGGCATGCCGGGCGTTGAACCCCAGTCCCTGCTTCTGCCTAAGCATGTGCTTTAATCTGCTGTGGTATTTAGCCAGCCCTGAACTCAATTCTTGAGTCCACTACCCCAGAGCTGTGCATAGACATGGTTCAGTGCAGGAAAATGATTTATGGCTGTGAAACAACTGAACAACTCTGGACTAAAGAAGACTCAGTAATTGAGTACAAAGTTCTCTCTGCCCTCTTCCACAGTAAGATGGGTGCCCCCAAATTTAATTAAATAAGGAAGCTGTATTTAATGTTTAAATTTTTGGACTGAGAGTCATTCCTAGTACACTAAACATCATGTGCCAACATGAAATAAACCAAGCACCTTGAATTGATTTTCTAATTTCATCCTTATAAATAACTGCATAACTTAGATAGAATAATCCCCACATTATAAGAGGGGATAAGAAACTTGGAGAAGCTAATAACTATTTACCTGAAGTCATTTTACAAGTAACTAGCAGAACCAGCATCTGTCTTAAGCAGCCTGAGTTCAGAGCCTCAGCTCTTTGCCCCTTTATATTTGCAGTAATAGGTAAGTGGCTGCCCACCTACCCTGCAGGCCAGTCCTTTCTACTTAATTTCCACTTCTAGACCCCAACACACCAAGACATGTGGATTATTAAACAAAGATTCCACTCGTAGTGTAACAGAAATGTAAGAAGCCTATCCCAGTTCAACAGAGCACAAGAAAATCACTCATTCCATCCCCTTCAATAGGAAGCCAAACTTTCCATACTACAGATGACTAAAATATGAGCTGATTGTGCCCAGGAGGGAGTAACTCTACTGCCAAATATCCTGGCTGGTGATGCTCTCACCTCCTGCAAAAAGTGAGCTTCTACCAAATGACATTGGCGTTCCCCATTCTCCCCACAGATGTACTACTTAGTCAGGTAAGTTTGCCAAAATCATGTGCAATGCCTTATTCAGCACCTGAGAAGAGATGCTCCTACACTAATGGCAATTTGTGAAACAGAACTAATTGAAGATTCTTTCTGGAGCTGCGTAGGCTCCCTGATGTCTCACATGGGTGGCCAGCATGGAGCCCTCCATGGCAGTGAGAATCCTTCTGCCAGTGGGTGGAAAGCAGGTTCACATGACATAAATCAAGAGAATCACTCAGATAGCACTTTGCTTTCCCAAGATTTGGTGGGGCATGTTCACATGCCTGAATAGGGCTTTGGGGAATCTACCCTTTCAGCAGATCCAAACCACACACATCACAAAAATCTATGGAAAATAATGTCTTCCTTATGAGTGGACCAAATGTTAGCAATAGTTTTCCTTTGGCTCAGTAGCACTCTCTGGGTGGGGAAAGGATTGAAAATCCTTTTTCTCTCAGAAAAATGGGCAATATGGTCACAAGGGACAGGGTCAGCTTTCTGTCACTGTGGCAAAATATCTGAGAAAAGCAGCTTAAATGAGGAAAAGTTTATTTTTGTCTCAGGATTTGGGGGACTGAGTCCACAACAAGCAAGCTCAGTTGCTTTGGGCCTGGAGTGAGGCACATATCATAGCAGAAGGACACAGGGAGCAAAGCTACTCATCTTTTGACATCCAGGAACAGAAAGAAAGGAAAAAGAGCCAAGGAGAAAGGGCCCAAGGACGGGATACAGCCCCCAAGGCTACATTCCATAACTCAGTCCTTTCAACTAGGCCGTCTCCTGAGTTTACATTAACTCTCACTAAGGCCATAAAATTATAATCCATCAATGGATTAATCTACTGATGCAACTATAACCTTTGTGATTCCAATCACCTTCTGAAGGCACACCCATCAACTCAGAAGCCTTTGGGGGAATATTTTAGATCTAAACCATGTTCCACCCCTAGTTCACAAAAGTCTCCTGTCCATCTCATCATGAAAAACGCATTTAGTCCATTTCTAAGAGTTTCCAAAATCTTAACATTACTCAGAAATTCAAGGCCAACATCCCCACCCCACACCCGACACTCAAGGCATATTTTAGCTACAAGGTCCAAAGCAAAACCAAAATGCAGTAGGCAAACATTAATTCTTTCAACTCCTTCTCTGGCAACTGGAGCATGGAGTGATAGGAAGTCAGCTCCAAAGGGCTTATGCAGTCCACCTCTATGACTGTGCCAGTCGTGGCTTACATTGCCACTCTCTCTGTCTCTACTCATCACACATAGCTTTCCTCAACACATGTTTCATGGTTCTCCCAACTAACTTCTTGGGGCTTTTGCTGCAGCTATGATGTCACTCTCACAGCTTCACACACTGCCCTCTAAGTGGTGGCCCACAGGGATTTCAATCCTGTCACATAATATCTATCCTCCCATACCATCATTTGAGATTTCAGTGGAAGCCTCCATAGCCTCTAACACTTGCACTTTGTATGCCTACAATACCAGCATCACATGATTGATGCTTTCTTAGTTACTGCAGAGACAATCACCTGACACCCAAAGTTAAAGGGGAAAAGTTTAATTTAGTTCACAGTTTATAGAGGTTTTAGTCCATAATGGGCTGGCTCCAAGGCAGCGTCGCACACAGCAGAGGCTAACAGTTCATGGCTACAGAAAACAGCAAAAGCAACAAAGCAAGGAAATAGGACTCTCTGTCCCTTACATTGTATGCAGGCTACGTGAACTAGAGTAAGTATAGCACTCACATCCTTAATCCTAGCCAGAAGTATGCCAAAACAATCAGTGGACTCTTTACTAATCACATACTTTTAATCTCAGCATCACACACTCTAAGTTCAGCTATCTCTGAAGAAAGCCCTATGACTGCATGAGAATTTAGGGGGACATCTGGACATAAACCATAGTAGATGCCAAGATCTGCAGTCAGTGTGAGCAATACCCAAACACACTTGAACCATGACTGCAGCAGCCTCAGTGCCCAAAAAAAGAACATGGTGATATGAATCCTATGGAAACAATTCCTAATCAACCCTGTGCAAGGAAGCTGTCAAGACATTTTCAAAATGAAGTCTTTCAAAGGAGTTTAGATTTTTATACCCTTGAACACATAATAGGTGGGTACCAGCCAATCCCTGAGATATTCTCAAGACCTGTTTCCTATGGTCCTGGCACAAAGTACTTGATTTCTTTTTACTTGTGATCATCTCTATAGAAACCATACCTTCATCACTCTCAACTTTAAACGTGCTCTTTTTCTGGCCAAACTGCAAATTTTTCATATCTTTCCACTCTGCCTTTGATCCCAATTCTCAATGTAAATGTGGCTAAAAGCAGCCAGTATTCAGTACTCCATCTGAATATTGTGCTGCCTAGATATTTCCGCCACCGGATCAATTAGCCTGTCAGCTTTAAAGATATAGCCTCCTGAAAGTCTCAGGACACACAGAAAATATTGGCAAGTTATTTGTGAGACTGTAACACAAGTGTCTTTATGAAGTGTGATAAAATGCATGGTTAATGTTGCTGCCAAGTGCCATCAACAGCCAGAATGCTCATAGAAAACATCCTATGTGTCCTCACTCACCTTATTCACCAGACCTGGCACTGGCTCCTCTCCAACGTCGAAACAAGCATATAAGGTAAACCTGTTGAATCATTTCAGAACATCGATGCAGTCACACAACTGAAAGGGGATTTCCAAAACTGTTTCACAAAATGTCAAGAACCATGGGTTTAAGCATGTTCAAAGTGGGGGGGTATTCTAAAGGGGATTAATGACAATGTGTCTTTTATTATAATAAATTTTCTTTAAATTTAAGCATTAACTCTATTTAAGCACACTTTATAATGGTCTGTAGTCCAGCTCCTAACAGTCCTCGTTTCCTCCTGAAATTTCTTAAGTACAGACTTTACTGTCTCCATTCCCATCAGCCTCCCAGTCTTCTGAGCTCTGTGACAAAATACTTTAGAAAATAATTTAAAATGAAGAAAGATTTACTTTGGTTCACAGATTTTAGTTGATGGTCAGCTGGCTCCATTGTTTTCAGGCCCTTGGTGAGGCAGGGATGTCATGGTGGAAGGGCTTTGCAGGAGAACACTTCTCACTTCATGCCTGTCAGGAAGTAAAGAGAAAGGGAAAAGGAGCAGAGAGGAAAGGGCCAGGGACAAGATGTAGTCCTGGAGGTCACTTTCTCATGACCCCATCTCTTCAACTGGGTTTTATCCCTTGCTGACGTCACCTCCCATAGATGCCATTAAATCATGATCTGTACTGGGCATGGTGGCACACACTATACTTCTAGCATTCTGGGTGGTGGAGCCAGAAGGATTCCAAGTTGAATCTCAGCTTGGGAAATTTAGTGACTTAATAAACTGTGTCTCACAATAAAAGAAATGGGCTGGAGATATGCAATGCATTTTTATTTTATAAAATAAAATAAATGTTATGGGCTGGGGATATATAACTCAGTATGAAGATCATAGATTCAATCCTCCATATTGGGAAAAAGTATCACATTATGAATGAATCCACTGAAGAAGTTAAAGCCCGGTGATCTGATGTCCTTCCCAAATCCCCACCTCTGAACACATGAGACTTTGAAAGACATTTTAGATCTAAACCATAACCCCCAATAGCCTAAATATTTTCTATCCAGAGAAGCACCCCAGGGCTTTGGTTCTTCTACTGTAGTGTTTCCAATTATATTTGTTGCAATCACACAATATGGTCCAAAATCACTTTAATTTTGATCAAGGTCAAATCCAAATTAGAAGCAGAGATCATTAAACTACATAGATGAACCTCATAGATATTAAACCAAGTGAAGGAATCTAGATTAGAAAGAATTTGTACAACTGGCAAAATGAATCTGTGATAAAAGAAAACAGCACAGTGATTAATTCTGCAAGGAAGGGTGATCCTGACTGGAAAGAGGCACAATGGAGCCTTCAGGGATCCTGGGAAATTCTGTATCTTGATTGGAATGGGATTTCACAGGCACGGGTATATATGAAAAGCTTAAGATTTGTATGCACTTCAATGTATTTAAATTATCTCTCAAAAAAGAGGTCACAGTTTTAACAGAAATGTTCTTTTCTTTTTTTTCTTTTTGCTGTTGAAGATCGAACCCAGAGCCCTACATGTGTTATATACATGCTATATCATGGAGCTACAACCTCAGCCCAGAAATCACAAAATTTCAGATGCTGTTCTGAAGATGCAAAGCCCCAAATTAATAATCAGCCTTTATTTATTCAGATATATGTGATCAAATATTTTCACAGCAATTATGATAAAAATTCAGTTAATTCAGTCTTACTCTGTATGTCAACATAAAGTTGCCTTTAAAAAGCATAAAGAAAAACAAAAATCCAAAGAAGCTTCCTAAAACTTTGCAAGATTTGCTTTTATAGTTACAAGTACTATCAGTTATTATAACCTTCAAACTAGAAATCTTTTATGAAAATTACATGAGTTGGGACATTCACTTGAAGTTGTAGGCTCTAATCTGTATGAGGTGTTGGTTTTATTCAAATACCCTTGATGACCTGGAGGACCATGACTCTAATCCAATTTGAAATAATCCAGTCAGTCCAGAAATAACCATGCACTTCTGATAATTAAGAGCAGAGTAAAAGACATATCTCCTTGAAAAGACATTTAGAAGACACATATTATCAAAAGCAGGTTAATTTAAAACACATAATAGAAGCTTGAAGCCAAGGGGTGAGAGTAGTTACTCTAGCATTATAGAGCCACCAGATATAACAAGCAGGGCCAGATTTTAGACTCCTCAATCCTAAATTCACAGGCTTTCCTTTGTTCCATGGCTTCTCTGATTTCTTAAAACCAATTTTATATTTAAAGTGGCTACCGGAGTTCAGCTCCCGGCACCACATGCTGAACGGGGCCTGCCCCAGGGCACACCGAGCCACCCACCGAGACCAGGCATGGCAGCACATGCCTGCAATCCCAGTACTGGGGAGGATGAAAACACTGGGATCACTGTGAGTCTGAGCTGCATAGTGAGAACTTGTAGCAAATACATTTTTAAAAAATTTTAAATTTTAAAAATGAAAGTGGTTTGTAGAAAAAGGTAGATAAAACTTTATAGGAAAAGGTCTTCATCATAATCAAATCTTTAACCTTGGCATTAACGGGTAAATTGGAACTATGGATTTGGAGCCACTGGAAATGATCATCCTTTGCATGAATCCAACTCAGAGGTTTATATTGTTAAATTCTTATAATTTCTCACTGTTATATTATTCATAAATCGAACTACTTAATCCCAAGACTCAAATTTGATCTTACTTTTTATACCATATAAGGAGTTTGTACAAATGGAAACATAAACAATGTTAGCAAAAACTTTGCCTCACTTGCAAAGACAAAGTTTAGCTCATGCACTAAAGTCAAAATGTATTAAGAGCTAAACATTAAAACAGAAACGCTCGGGCCTCAGCGGGCGTGCTGGCCCCAGTTGTCCCAACACCAGCTCCGCACTCGAGCCAAGGGGCCGCAGGCTGCGCCCTCCCTGGAAGGAGGCAGAGGTGGCCAGAGGAGGAGGAGGAGGCGTTGCGGGGAGAGATGAGCAGGTAATTGCACTGGCGCTGGGCGAAGGAGCGAACTGGCCCGCTAAAGATGGCTCCAAAAGTTAAATGAAGTTGGA
>PVKA01019366.1:0-42188 GCA_004027165.1 Ctenomys sociabilis | reverse complement strand
TAAATTAATACATTGCAAACTGTTTTCATACTGTTTTGGTATCGTACAAGGTGCATACATGATATTATACTTACAGACATTATTATAGCAGATGTCTCTTATCAGTAAATTAAGAGTGTAGCTGTTTACTTATCTTATTTTTTATACCTGAATTATATCAAAAATTCAATAATTATTTTCCTAGTGGATGACCATAGTATTATAAGCTGACATAATATCCTGTCCAATCACCATCACTGCAAATCTTACCTCTCATAAGATTATGTAGAAGCACAACGTTATCTATCCCAACTGTGCTGTCTATACACACACATCATGATTTTTTCTTTCTATACCCCTTCCTTTGTCTACACCTGTCAAAGGTGGGCACTCCATTGTCATTCAACTAACTTAGGTGCTTGAACTCAAGAACATAATCCAACACAGTCCAACATTCCACAGCAATAGTGAGTTATTCAAAGAAGTTGTTGACCATAGCCATTTACAGCTCAGCTTAATATTATGGCCCCGCAATGTATACTTCATTTTCATACTTTTCTGCTGCATTGTTTAAAGGGTTATCCAAGTAGAAGTGCTGGGTAAGCTTTAAATCATTGCATCAGAATGACTTACAGCAAGGATCAGTACAATATAAATATTGAGGTCAGTATTTTTATCCGCATAGAAGCCATGTACTTTTTCTATTCCCAATATTTAAATGATACTCCTAAGAAGCTTATTCAATCTCATATCTGTGTGTGCTAGCATAAGCTTCACTTCTGCATAATGAAGTGGGAAAGAGACTTCTTCACTTGGAGAGGAAAAATGGTAATGACATTTAGCCAACTGTAGATGAAATCAGCAACATTGATTCTATTACATTATTTAGGTTTCTGACAAGGGAGATAGCCATTGTTCTTGTATAAGCAGTTGGTGTGGAGGATGACATTTCTTTGGCTTAATGTAGAATGAAATTTGAATAAGGTTGTGTAGTGGTTCATACTTAACACATTTATAGTAAAGCTTTCTAGGGCAGCTGCATAGCCTGTAATTACTATGTAAGTAATATGTGACTGTTTTTCTTTTGGAGACAGGAAAGCTTTTCAATTCCAGTTTAAATTTATGAAATGCTGTGATAGCTATTTAAACCTTCAACACAGAAGACGTTATCTGTGCCAACTTCTCAGTAACCAGAGATGAATTAAGGGAGGCACTTATTTTCCCCTTCCCTTAAAATATTTTAAGTAGTACCCGTGTGCCTCCTTTTATTTAGCCTCAACTTCCTGACCTTTCTCAGGATCTACTTTAATGCAGTTACAATATATTCTTGGGACAGTGTAGTGAAAATATTTCTGGTTAGAAAGGTTCAGTGAGGTAGAGAGAGCAGCAAGTCTCACAGTAGTGCTTCTCTCCAGCCAAGGAAAAGGCTTTCATGTGGATATTGTTCATGCCACAAATGAGCAAATCTGGAAGGAAGGTGCATATTATAGATGCACCTATGAAAATGTTCATACTAATGTTAACTCTTTGCAGAACATTTTGAAGGTATTATAATTTCATAATGACTACTATAGGAAGTCATTTTTTGTGACTATGTTAAAGCTCAATCCTTGTTTTACAAGAAGAACTCAAAATACATGCATTGGAATAAATCAACATTATTGTGTTTAATAGGGATAGCAGTTTAATGTAACAGTATGAAAAATAAAAGGAATAAGGAGAAATGAGGGAAAGGCATTTCATAGTTCAAAATGTTTATGCTTTTTAAAGCATAACTTTTAAAAGCACACTGTACATTGCAAAAGATGAACTTTCAGGTTTATCAATTAATTTATTGATTACCTACAGTGTTGAAAGTGTTCATTTCCAATTTATAAAAATCATTTACCAAATTAAAGGTACTACTTTTGATTCATCCTTTTTAATTTTCATCAGTAAGAATAAGCAATTGTGCATGTATTTATATATTTAATATTAAAGAAAATAAATATAAGTAGAAATTTTTTTCTCAAGTATGTTTTTAGGCAACCCTGAATCCCTTTACTTTTTATTGCACTTAGTGACCAAAGCCTTTAGTGTATCTTCCTACAAGTGCTTGAAATGCAAGAATTTACCAGTATTGATAAGAAATGAAATAATGTCCCATAATATGGCATGTTTCAATACACTAAAAAAGCATTACATATTGTTACATCAAAACTATGTGTCAATGTGCAATGAGAATATAAAACATAAACTTAGAAATATTGAACATAATAAACTTATAACTAAATAAATAAAATTAATGTTGAATATGACAATGATACCATATTCTGTTCAATCACAGAGTAGTAAAGAGAATTTTGAAAATCCTTCTCAGAATTTAGGTAAAACAGTGTGTGATCAGTCTAATTGTGATTTCTTCTCTGGGCAATCTCAACCAGGCTTGTGATTCATTTAGATATTTAGAATCTTTAAAGAACTGTAAGCTATAGATTAAACATCCTTCATACATCATATAATTTTCAGCAGATCATGTTAGCTTCAGAATTTTTCATCCATTTTTATTTATTTCCTAAACTAACTCTAAAATGACACTAACTTCCTAAAGAAGGATCTATAGTATAGAAAGGATTGTTCATAATAGCTTGTCAGAGAAAAAAGAAATAAAGTATGCCATTTACATTCTTATGTATGCCTGCAAATTCTAAATGGAGTTGATCGCATGCAATGGTGATATGACTCATGAATATTTCATAAACAGAAAAAGGACTCGAGACTAAGTATTAAAAGATAGAGAGTGCAAAATTCTATCAATTTTCTTGAACTCACTGACAAATTCCTTTTCTAAAGTGCAAGTCTATTTTAAGAGTCTTTTAGAGTTCTTAGTTTCATGAAACGTGAGATTCACAGAAATACATGATTCTTTAAGAAAAGAACCTGAATAGAACCACTTATAATTCTCTTTTGTGGCACTTTTACCCAGAGTGGCTCCTTGTATTTAGTCCTCAAAAAATGTTGTTACATTAATTGTCTTGAATCTCCATTATTTATAACCTGTGCTACTGGTGTACATGGACCTGGACAGGTGACCAGGTTCCCTGCTGAGGAGGGCAGCCTTCTTCATGGGCAGGGGGTACCTCTAGGCCAGGTGGTCATTGGGGCTATTACTAAACAGACATTGCGATTAGATTGGGTGATGAAGATTAGATAATTAACATCATTTTGGCAAAGAAGAGAAACTAAGAACAGGAGGAAAACAAGGTCTACAACACATTGTAAGTGACACTTTATTAAATGGATTGTTCCTCAGAGGTCTGATATATGAAAAGTGAAACCCCTGTGTCCTTTTTGCTAGACAGATATCTTTGTCATTTCTGTCCAAAAAAAAAAAAAAAGTAATAGAAGCCGCAAGGGCAATTACTGCGGAATCTTTTCATTCAGGTAACAATAGCATAAAAAGTATTTAGGCCATTGCCTGGGCTTGGACTTTATGTCTTTTCTACCACTGTGATCATGTATCAGTTTGATTGTACCCCCAAATCCTGAAAAGTGTGTTCAATAGATTTCTCTACTAGAAGAGAAAAGTATGAGTGTGACCTCAAAAGAGCTATGTAAGCTCTTTGTTTTTTAAATCTTCAGTGTCAGGATGAATGATTACCCTGTGCTTTGATTCATTTATACAGAGTGAATAATTATGTACTATCCTCTAAATCAAAGGATTCTTAAAGTGATCTAATGATGTCTATGTGTGGTGAACATCGTGCATCTGGATGCAAAACCAAGTAATCCCAGTTTTACAACTCATTAGACACATTTACTTTTTGTACAAATAGCCATAAGAAAAGATGAATAGGAAGCATTCCATTTTACATGATTATTATAATTCTCTTTTCCTTGAAAAATCATTTTCATAGAAATGTAACATGTTATTCACTCAATAGTTATATTTTGAAAAATTATAATAATTTATAAATTTCACTAGCCTATGCCAAGTCAGAAAGTTGCTCCCCACTTTTCTAGCTCAGGGAAGTTGAACACCCTAGAGGTATTGTGCCTGAACCCCACAGAAATCATAGTTTCAAGTGAGGGCCTTTACCTTTCATGCGTCACACTGTGCTGTTTTCTTCTAGTAATCAGAATGCCACCACTTTATCAAAGGTTTATGTTATGAACAAAATAAATGTTTTAGTGGACTTACTGTGTCATGAACTGTGTTGTGTGTGTGTGTGTGTGTATGTATTCTAAGCTTTAAAAATGTTGTACTATATATTACTCTTATTTGAGGAATGTGGAAATAAAGTTGTAAGAAATTAAGCTTCCAAATTATTAATTATTAATAATTAAATCTTAATTATTAAATTAAGATTTGCAGTCTATGTAATGTGAAATTGGTATTTTTAACTGGTAAGCTACACAATTATATAATTATTTATTATGTCTTGGGCTACTTGTAAATTACATATTTTAAGTAACAATTCCAGATAATTTATTAGAGATACTATAGAGGGATTGCCACATAGAAATACTGTATGGTGTAGAGGTAGGAGCAATTTTTAGAGTGGTTTCCTAATCTACCCCTGTAATCTTCATAAGCTGAAAATTTAAAGTTAAAGCAGATTAAATTGTCTTATTGGAAGATGAAAGTACAGCTTTTGTTTACAAATAGGAGTAATTGGGAACTTTCAGGGGACCGCCAGAACACTCTGTGTTTTCATCAAATAGGTGCTAAAAGTTGCTGTCAACACAAAACTAATTGCTGCTTCCAGTGGGGCGAGCTGCCTGGTCCTGTGACCACACTGGTCCATCTGTTGAGCTCTCATCTCAAGAACAATGCTGGAACTGGCATCCGATTTGGGGGTTGGCCAATGGTCAACTAACAATCTGGAACCTACTTGGACTATGAAGTGCCTTGAAGTCCAGAATGCTTTGCAGTTCATTAACTGGCAGCTCTTCTGTCATGTGTGGGCAGAGCCAAGAGCAGGTGCCAATTTGCAAAGCAAAAGGATCTGTCTGAGGGCCACCTGTCATTGGCACTGGGTCTCTCTCCACATGGGAACCACTAGGTGTGGATTTTCCATCAAAGTGTGGCACATTGGGGCACTCTTCAATTAGGCTGAGGTGCAGACTAGGGCAAGTTTCACCTTATCCAAAGCTGTGAAAAGAGACAGGTCTCTCAAGATGAAGTCATTGTATAACATAGGTGAGTGGATGCTTACCAGTTGTGACCCTCACTCTTGTTCGTAGTTTCTTACCTTAACTGTACACAGAGTCTGGAAGATAAAAAGCTATGCAATATACTTGTAAATCCCCACATTCATATGTCAATTTGTGATTAGTTTCAATTTAAATTATATATAATAACCCAGGGCTTGTTCAAAAAGTATATCTGACTGATATTTGTTATTTTTTGATAGTTGAATTATGTTATGCCATAAGATAATTTTTAGGAGTTGTGTTCTTTTTCCAGATCTTCCATAAATCATACTGTTCTATTAAGCAATGCACATATCTAGTTGGATATGATCTGCAAATAAGTTGGGTGGCTTGTGTGGTATGTGTAAATTTATAAACGATTTAAATCCATACCAATGAGCCAAAATGAGGAAAGAAACACAGTATATATTTTCCCAAACAGGAAAAAGTAAAAAACAAAATTAAAATATATAATCCTAAATAAGAAATCTAAAATTACACATACACACGTTTCTAATGAAAACCATTATTTTTTTTATATTTTACATATATTTTCCTAAATTTATGGATGGGACTGGGCATTTTTAAAATTCATAATTGGTCTTCACTATGAATGTTGCATCGGCATGTACTGAAAAACCTCAGTCCTTGTTCAAAAGCATTGTTTCCACTACATTTTCTTTCTCAGCATTAATAATGGTATTTACATAGGCCTTCTACATATTAGACTGAACATTTTGCATTAATCTGCTATCCTAAGAACAAGTGTCTGGTGTCTATGTAATTATTGCCCATGCAAATGGGACAACTGATACACAAAGTGTGTAAGCAAGCAGAGTCACTCACCTGAGGTGGGCCTACTCTGTCAGCAGTGTAGTCTGTACCCTGACCACTGGTTGAAAAGTACGAGTTAGTAACATATTCTACTTTTGCTTCAGACTGAAGATTTGGAAGGGACAATCTAATGCTTGCCTAGAAGTATTTTATAATCACAAAACACATTTGAGGAATAAAATGTGTACTAAATATCTTAGAATGTTTTTCCTATAACAGTGATTTATCATCAAAAAACAGAAATCCATTGTGTCAGTCAAAAAATAAAGTAAAATATATTGCTTTTTAAAAATAATTTTATTGAGAAACAAATAGCTATGAGACAGTTTCAAAACCAGTTAGCAGGACAATTTCAATGATTAATAGAGTGCATATTGTTGTCTTCTTAGTGGTTATTCATAGTACAAGATGCAGACATACTTGCACATTTGGTGAAAATCTACTTGTTTATACAAACTATTTTAACCTAACATATTCTTATTTTTTCCTAATGAATTGGGCAAAAAAATATCAGAATTTATTTATCAAATAATTTTTTGCTGGAAAATGTCAAGTAACATAAATATATACATCTAAGACATGAGGGCCTTTCAGAAGACTCAGTGGGTTAAAGCTCCTGCTTAGGCAGACATGGGCCCTGTTTGATCCCTAGCATGCAATGCCGGCCTCCACACAGGGGGGCACTAAGACTGTGATTGAGAGTGGGCATGATCATCCCAGCACTTGGGAGGCTGAACACAGGCAACTCACTAGGAGTCTGATTTTGTAGTGAGACCAAATACATTTAAAAAAAAGTAAAAATAGAAAAAAATAGGTCTAAGACATGAAATCTTTGAGTATATGAAATTTTAGTATATGAAATTTTTGTCTATCTTCCCATTTTTGCCTAGCATATTCCTTGGAATATTAAGTCTACTATTTTTTGCTGTTTTCTTAATAATGTCTGATTGAAACAATTTCATAGACAGTTATCAATTGATAGGCAAGATTGAGTTATTGAGATCTAAATTTTATATTTCCTTGCATGCATATGTGTATACCAAAGAGTTGGAAAGTATTTTGACACCAAGTATAGAGAGTATATCATGTATGTGTAATATATGTTAGTGTCTCATGGAGGTATAACTGTACATTTAAGAGACAGCATGAGAAATACCTGCAAAGTACTTTAAGATTATGTTCTGCTCTACTATAGTAAAGGGGAAATTATTTTAGATGTAGTCTTTACTCATTTTTGATTTACTTCAAAAGGCCATATTAAGAGGTGGGAAGGTAGTACAGAAAGACAATGAATGCTACCAAATATTATTAAGTTGCTTCTGATATGATTCATTTTATAAATCCATGTGTCAGTACTATAGAAAGGTCTCAGTACAGAAATTCTGAGCTTTTGATTTATTTTCATTTTATGAACAAAAATGAAAGCTAATCTACTTGAATTTTGTAGGCAGTTGGGGCTTCAGAGGAAATTGCTAGTGGGGTAGTCTATTTCCTTGTAGTTCAAACAGTGAAATAGTACTTGCTATGAAAAAAATGTTTGGTCATAATATGTGTTGGTTAGCTTTCTGTCACCATGATAAAAAATCTGAAAGAACCTCATTAAATGAGGTGGCATTTGTTTTGGGCCCACAGTTTCAAGATTTCTCTGCATTGTTGTGTGGACCTATCATTCCGGCAATAGGCTGGATTATGGCAAGATTATTTCTGCATTTGGTAGATCAGAGCACAAAAGCTGCCAGGAGCCAGAATATATACTTTTCAAAAGCGTACCTCAGTGAGCCACCTCTTCAGATAGGCACAGCCTTCTGAAGTTTCCACCACTTCCAAACAGTGCCACCATTGTGGGTTCATGTCTCCAAACCACATGTTTTGTGATGGCATTTCAGGTTCAAATCATAGCACAACCAAAAACATTCTACTATTTCTCTAACAGCTTTACTAAATATTTGTACAACCAATTACAATGCCAAAAAAAAAAAATAATAAATCATGTGTCATGTCTTTAAGAGATTATGTAAAGAAAAGAAAAAAACTATATCTTTGTTATGAGCTTAATTTTACTAAATGGCAGTTTCTTCAAGGATAATAAAAATCTCCAGTATAGGCTAAGAAAATGCTGTATTTAAGAATTTCTTAAAAAGTAACCAAACATATTCGACAAACACTCCCATCCATTGGTATTTCAACAAATTTAAAAAAGTCTGATCTCAAGGATTATACTAAGGTCCATGATATAGTTATGTTATGGAATGAGTCGAAGTGTAGAAAGCTACAATATACAAAACTTTTTGGAGTTTCAAAAAAATAAAACAAGATTTTATTCCTATAAACTCTAGAGACTGGTCTAAAACAGAATAGATTTCCATATGTGGAGCTATTTTAAGAGAAGGAGGCAGAATTAAAGAGCTGTGGAAAGTAGAGCCCAAGCTCATCATTCTTTGCAGGGAGAAGAGAGGAGTGGCACTTAAATCCAAATAGGTTAGATGGGGCTTTGGAGTGAAAGCCTTTAATTCCAAGTGAAGTGTTTACTCTGAGCAATTGAAGTAGGGAATCACAGAAGCACAGTTAATAGAAAGGCGTCTATGTGTGCATTAAAAAAAAATGTTTCTTGCATGTCTATGAATGTAGGTTGGAATAGAGGGCATTTGTAGGTAGGTATGCTTGTTATGCCTGTTTGAAAAGTGGTTACATTGAGATACTGTCTTAAAATATACAAGCTTGGAAGATAACACAAAAGAAAAAAGTGAACATTTTTGTTCAATTGGAAATTGTTTGAATTTTGGGTCTCATGGGCAAAACAACATTAAAATAATATAGAAGTTTATAATTTAGATAGCTGAGTAAACTGTGTAGTTCTTATAAGTATATTCAAAAATGTACTGCTTCATCAGTTCTAATGTAACTGTAATGGCTGGCTAGATAGCTCAGGAGACTAAGCACCTAACTTAGTTAGGCAGGTGTGGGGTAGGGGTTTGATCCCCAGCACCATATGCCACACTGGCCCTATCCCCAGGCATGCTGTGTATGGTAAGATGAATTTTAATTTCAGATATGTTGAAATATTAAAAATGTGCACCTGCAATTGTGTTAACTGTTAGCTAATCTGTACAAGTGCTTTCCACAGAAGGCACCCGCACTCACTCCTCAGGGGTACCGCGTAGACAAGAGCTTTCATTACCTCTGTTTCACAAATCAAGACTCTGAGGGGCAAACTGAGAGTCTTGATCACAAGCACTCAGCTCCAAAGCCCAGCCTCCTAAGGACTATATGTAATAATTCACATCTAATAGAACCTATCTTCAAAAAATAATAACAAAGACTCGTAAGTTTTGATGGTCTTCTGGTTTTGTGCCAGGAAGTTACATGATTTAAACTGATCTATTTAAATAGCCTTGAAGTATGAATGCTCTTTTTTAGCAGAGGAAGAAATTAACACTTAGAGATGAGAAAGAGCAAGTTGAAGGTCGTGCGACCACTAGTGGCAAAGATAAAAGCCCAGATATCTCTGATCCTAGGTCCAGGGCTTGTTTTCCATTTGGGTTTGTGAACCCTCCTTAAAATAGCTCCACATATGGAAATCTATTTTGCTCAGCTGCCGCTAACTCTGCTCTTTTCATCTCCAACTACTGAGAATGTAGTTCTGAGATTGTGTTTCTCAAGCTTTTCAGCTGCTTCTGCTGTATTTCTCTTTGACCCCAAATAGCCATCCCTATGTGTGACATGTGGTACTCGCTATCACACATTTGAATAGAGTGTTTTTCAGTTGGGGACACTTTTGGCCTTCCCATTCCCCTAGGGATATTAGACATTGTCTGAAGGTGGTTTTTGTTGGGCATTCAGCACATATAGTGAGTAGAGGCTTGGAATATTGCCAAATATCCTCCTATACATGCGACAGCTCTGCCAGCAAAAGTAATCTGATCCAACGTGCTAATGATACTGAGATTGAGAAAGCCTGATTTAGTAGAAAAGACTATTATTTGATCAAATGTTATTTTATATGATTTTTATTTTTTTAATCATGAGGCTGAATAATACAATATAATTCAATAGAATGTATTTCAAAAGTAACACCCTTTCCTTGTTGCTTTAGACGTGAAAGTTACATGAAGTGAGATTTACTAATTATACCCTTACTGGCTTTGACAAAACATGTCACCATTAAACACAGAGAGAGAAGGCCCTTTGATTAATGACTTGAGATGAAGTATAATTTTGGATGTTTTATAGAAAAGATGCATCCGGGAATTTTTCTTTATATTCCTTGCTCATTAAATAGTTTCTGAATTGATGAAACTAGTCAAGTTTAAACCCTTTCTAAGTATCTGAACCTTTATTTTCAAGTAGATGTACTCATGCACAAGTTATGTGCTATCTTTAATGTTCACAATTGCCTCTTTGAAGATGTGTTAAAATTATAAATTGTTCCATAATCATATTCCGTGAGAAAGTTTTATATGGGCAAAAAGAGGAAAGAGCCTTTTCAGTCTGCTAGCACATAGTCCAGGCTATGTATCCTTGTGACACTTGGAAGCTTCTTGGAGTTTGTCCAGCAACAGTAGCCATGCCACCTAAACGACCCAAACATGTAAGCCCTTCTTACACAAGTCTGTTTCAGTCTAAGTGAGTGCAAGAATGGAGTTTGCCTGTCAAAAAACTAGTCTGAACGGTGAGCTCTGTGGATTGCTATGGGCTTAATTGTGAAGTCCGTTTCTGCCAGGACTTACAGCTGAAATTAATTATTCTCCAAACACACAACTATGAAATATTTCCACTTTTCCCAATCTGATATTGAAGTCTCTAATCTTATTATGTAATCAAATTATTTTGAAAGAATGTAAGCCAATAAGATAATTATTTCTAAATGGGAGGGAAATTGAACCTGCTTTTCTCCTGGACTTCATTTGTTCCAACTTGCTCTCCTTAATTGTTATATATTTGCATTTTTTACCATAAAATTTTCAACACCCTGTTAATGTGAATACTATTAATTATCCTTTTAATTATATTAATGATGAACAAATCCTAGATTTCATTCAAATGTGGATTCAAATTCCTTCTTTTTTTTTCTTTCAAATAATGGATGATGCGAAATTCAATGAAATCTAATTGCTTTGTTTTATTTTGTTATTTTGTTTGATTTTCATGAGGAAGGGCAACTAATTCTTTTCAAATTGCATTTGTGTTAAGTAACTGCCCTGTGTTAGACAGTGGGATTGTCTGGAATGTCTGAGATGCTGGCCCCTCTTGGAGCCCCACCCCATGACCCTGGCCTGCAGACAAACAGCAAAACCTCACAGAACAGCCCCATGTCCTGGAAGGCCTGGAAAAGAAATATCTGAGAAAGTTGGAGAATGAGGACAACTTTGTAGAACTAGTTGCAAACACTATGAGAGAGATTTTATTAGTTGAAATAAAGGACATAGCAGAGGAGGAGATGACACAAAATAGCATCAAATGACAAGAAAAAATGGAAGGTTGAGTGAGGACCAAGTACAACAGGCTGTAGATTTTACTCCTGGTCACAAATTTGCCAAGAGAATGAATCTATGGAGGAGTTCTTTGAGTCCACTCAAGGAGTGGAAGACAGGAGAGATGGGACACTTCGAAGTCAGTTGGTTTATGCCCAAGCTCTAGGCAAAGGCTCCAGGGCCCAGTAGTCAATTCCCAGAGTGCCTGACAGGGGTCCAATTCTCTTCTTTTAGGCCCAGAAATCCTGTGGGATGAATCAAAAGCCTAACCCTTTAATTTGTTAAGACAATTGTTATCCTAATATGAGAATTTTCTCTATGTTTTTTTTTCTTTTTCTTTTTTGTCCATGTTATGGTATATGATGTTTCCCTTCATCTCAGGGGATGTGGGTATTTATAAATGTTTTTAGTTGTTTGTTTTTACTTAGCTGCTTAAGTTTAAAACTGCCTAGCAAAGTCACCTGTGGTAAGGGACAGCTGCTGTCTCGCTCCGTCTCTTCTCCTGTGCATACACACATACAATACAATTTAATTTGTAGGATAAGATCAGCAAGAGATTAACAATGTTAATGAAGAATAAACTGCACTATAGTAATACATGATAATAAAAACAATGTAAGTTTTGCGTCTGAGGAGATTGAACACAAATACTAATATTTTTGACCAATGCTCACCATAAATGAAATTTCAGGAAGTTGAACCATGCACAAAGGGAGAGGACGGCATAGGGGACTTGTTTTTGTCAGTGAGACCAACAGGGAGAAAATCATCTAATCCTGGAGTGAAGGGTAGCATTTCTGCCAAGCCAGGAGAGGCTAAAGTAGTGTTTTGCTAGATAAGACGGAGCAAAAGCAGTTATGTTTCAGATTTCATCGGGTGCCGGTAGCATTCACAGGGCAGAATGGCAGGTTCCCTTCAGAGCTGGGCTTACCTCTTCCAAGTCGTCCACAAGGTGAGCTTCCTAAGACTGTCATTTCATTTCCTCTTCTGATAAATATTATGGCAATTATTGCTTTTTAAATTAAAGATATCTATCCTTCATGCTTCTGTTAGGTGCTTTACTCAAATACTGCTGGTGCCCTGATTCCTGAACGAATAGGTAAAGATCTGCTCAAACAAACATTAGCCTGCATTATAGCTGCACACTAAAATAGAATATAACTTAATTTTGCACAAGAAAATTAGAGACCCACTGCTCATTTGGGGGTTCCAGCCCTCCAATGGGACTCACACTTGACCTTAAGGTGTATCTTAACTGTTAAAGGTGAAGAACAAATTGTGTAGCATTTAGATCATTAGCAGTGCTAACATAAGGTTTTTTTGTTTTATATTTTTATTAGTTCGTGTTTGTGACATTTAATATGTGCAATCCTTGTGTGGAAGGGGTGTGCGTCTGGGATGCACTTAGTTCCTTTTCTCATTCCGTTTCCTCACATTTGCCTCATTCCATCTCTTGATCCTCTTCCCATGTGAAGAATGTCTACCTCCCAACTTGCTATTGCATTTTATTTTGCTCTTTATTTATTGTTTGGATTTTTCTTGCCATATTTCATGCCCTATTTAAGCTGGCACAACTTGACTTAACATCGTGATCTCAAGTTGCATCCACTTTTCTACAAATCACTTAAGTTCATCTTCCTTTTTGGCAGAACAGTACTCCTTTGTGTGTAAATACCACATTTTATCTATGCATTTATCTGTGGATGGACATATAGATTGATTCTAAGACTTAGCTAGCTATTATGAATTGTCCCACTATAACAAATAAAAATTTCTTGTCTGTGGAAGAGTTTTGGTATGAAAAATTGTAACCATACAGAAGGTTATAGAAAAATTAAGCAACTTTCTCTGTCTTTGGTTGTCAAACAAAAAGAGGCACCAGTTTAACTTTGTGCAGGAAGATTTATGTCATAAAAATAAGTATCTTGACACCACTGGTACGTTGTTAAGACACTTCTCTTTTAGCAGGTACTAAACCCTATGACTGAGTTCCAAATGGTTGGGTCTCTATATCCCTAGCACAGCACAATAACTTGCAGTTGATGCCTGTATTTAATAGCCAATAAATGATTGAATAACAATAATAAATGATTATATTCTAAAACTCTTCATATTGAAAGTAGAGCAGGAGACTGCATGATTCTTTTGGGAAGCTTCATGGTGAAATTTTCATTAAATTATAAAATTATGGGAAGCTTATATTACATACTTTGATTTTCTGAAGCAGTTTAAAAGATACATGGTGATCTTCAACTTTTAGATTTCAGAGGATGTATTTTTAAAATGGAAATCAAACCTTTTAAATCTCCTTCAATGTAAAGGAACATTTATTGGCATAGATACTAAATGTTTCTTGGTTCAATACATGCTTCATGCTATTGGCCAACCTAATACTTAATAAAACTGATATGTAATAAATTTGAGTGCTAATGCAAAACATTTGTTCTAGTACTGGAGGCAGAATCCATCTAGTAAGAAGTAGTAGGAGATCTGAACACTAAGAATGTTGAGAGAATAAGTTTCCATCCATGCAGAGGTGTTTTTGAGATGTGAATTGCCCTGAAGGAAGTTTTATAGCATCCTCACCTAATTTAAACAAGGTCAGGTACACAGGCATGAGCTGAGCATGGAGCACTTCCAGTTCGTAAGGGAAGCCTTAGCTTGTATCCCTTCACTCCTTTCTCCTCCCAATGCCAGGCCTATTGTAAGCAGTTTGAGAGTTCCTAATTACCTGTATTGTATTCACATAAACCAGAAAATCATAAAAAGTTTCTTCCCTTAAAGGCTTAACATGCCTGGGAATTGTGAAGTATGAGTAATGGATGAAATATGGCTGTGCTGTAAAGTTTTGCCACTTTTCAAGTCTTGCTTGATACTTTCCTAGTAAATTTGGATTTATAGACATTCCTCCCACTACATAAGAGAGTAGGGTTATTTATAAGGAAGAAACACAATTCTTTTACTCAAAGTTGTAAATTATTTTCATATTCAGCACTTGCTTTTCTCAAACAATAATAATATTTCTCCTTTGAAGTGCTTTTAGGAGTATTCATCAAGTATAACATCACACATAAACAGAGCATTGCATACAAACTGTTGTGTTAAGTATTAAAATACATTTACTTTGTTTTGTTTATTATTTAGCTGAACAGATGGTAATGGTTTTGACACAATTTGATTTCCTTTCCTTTTTTTTTTTTTCCTGGGGAAAAAAAAAACCCACAGAAACACAGAGCTGTTTTCCCACTTTGCCACAGCTGGTTACCAATCAATCTCAATTCACGGTACGGTGATGATAGCTCATGTTGTCCAGGGGCCAAATCTGATTGGGTTGCATTTTTCAGCAGTGTTTCGTATCAGAAAAAATAAGGCACCTCTACAGTGAGGACTGTCAACACATGATTGCACGACTGTCATTAATCAAACCTGGCAACAATGACTGCATTTATGTAAGCCCCAGCCTGGTAGATTACACAATGAAAATCACCCCACTTCTTGCACAATTGCCTCATCAAGAATGGCTTTACACTGGTTTCCTTTTCTGCTCTTGTTTTTAATTACAGCCAGCAATAATATTTGACAAAGAGTTACTTATCAAATGTATAATTTTACAAAGCAAATTATTGTCTGAAGGAAAACATGGCCCCTTGAAGAAAGCAGAGACTGGTAGTAGACTCTTAAGTGAATTTTTCCCCCAGCTACAACTGAGTCTATCTATGGTTTAGGAAAAGCATTTACTCATGGCTTGCTTTAGAATACCTAAATGTAAAGCTAGCAAGGCTTAATTTTTAGGCTTTGAGGTTAGTTGGGCATCATTTGTTTGAATCCAGTCCTTCTATTCCTGACCTTCTCCACATAAGAGCAAATCCTGTCCCAGAAATGGATCTGCCATTTCTCTGGTCACAGACCATGAATGTTCACCAAAGTACCATGGTGTTCTTGAATCTCTTAAGTTTGTGGCACTATGACTTGAGGCTGGGACACTGCTTCCATAATGATGGAAGGGACAGTAGTATCTGCAGTTGACTGGGCTATGACACGCCATGGTTATATAACATGAAAGTGAACAGGTACAGAAGGACCAGTTTATCTAAAGCCTCGAGGACTTTAAGGTGATACTGTCATCATTTTTTAAGTGGCAAACCATTAAGCATTTTCAGACAGTGGGATGACATAATTAAATTTATACTTATTGGTCTTCTTTTGTTTGTTTCTTTGTTTTTTGCGGTACCAGGGATTGAACTCAGGATCTTGCACTTGCCAGGCAAGCACTTATTCTACTGAGCTACCTCTCTGGCCCTATATTTTTTGGTCAATGAGTTTCTTATGATGCTCTTAATTTACTTTGATACACTTAGGTTATGTAATAGCTATTATAATTAATGAGTTTTCATAGAAAACCCAAAATCCAAAGGATCATGTCACAAAGTCAAGAATGGAAAGATTTTGGTAGGAATGATAATTGGTGTTTGAAGGAAAAGGGAAGTAGGTAAGGAAGAGAGGGAAAGGAAGGAAGAGAAAATGAAAGATAAAATGAAAACAGAGCTTAGTGGACAGGGAAAAGAAGGGGGTTTGAAGGGAGAGGATGGGAATGGGAAAAAAGAAGAATCATGACATATTGTGTACAAATACAAATTTCATATAATGAACATGATAGTTATGCATACATAAATGATACCAACACCTTAAAGAAAAAGTTAAAAATAGGCAATGATACTTTCAGACCCTGATCTTTCCAATCTCTAAGTCTTCAAAGGTGTTATTTATTTATTATAATACAACTGTATAAAAAGGACTAACACAGTTGTTTATACTTGGGGAAGGTCAAAACATGTAAACACACCAAATCTGGCAGCTTGGGAAATAAATATTAGCTAACAATGCATAAGGCATTCTGATCTATGCTTGCCCTATGGAGACTGACATCCTTTTAGCTGAGGATCATTTCAGAAGGCTCTATATCCTGTACAAACACCTATCCTTAGAGATAGCTTAGTGGTCTAAGCTCCTGCCGAGTCAAGCGCAAGAACCTGGGTTTGATCCCAGTACCATATGCCATGTGGGCTGGTCCATAGACCGAGCTCACCACCAAGAGCAGGTATGGAGCTGCATTCCTGTAATTCCAGTGCTGAGGAGCCTAAGACAGGAGGATCACAGTCTGAGCTGTGCAATGAGACCCTGTATCAAATACATAATATTAAAAAAAATAAAAAGAAAAAAACCACTTATCACTGACTTTTAATAAAGTGCTTGGTATGTAGGATATATGCCGTAAGTATTTCTTGCCTACAACAAATTGAATATTTATTATTAGCCAGTGACAGTGGTACACAGCTGTGTTCCTAGTGGTGATGTAGAAGGCTGAGAGGCAGGAGGATCAAAATCTTAAGTCCCAGCAGTGCAAGTTAGCAAGATCCTCTCTAAACTAAGAAAAAAAAAAAAAAAGGCAGACTACGTATGAATGTTAGTGTAGCATACACAATGTCAAGTTTCAGTGATAGTGGAGGAGAAATTGCAACAGTAAACAGAAGCTCTGTAATGACACATAGGAGACGGGGACAGATTTATTTATGTCGATAGACACTGATCAGGATCATTCCCAAAACAGGCCCAGATCTCTGGTAATCTAAGACTTATATGGGAAGAGGCAGCAGGAAGTACAGAGGCAGAATGGCTTGTCAGTTGGGGATTGGCTTATACAAGTGTCCATCACAGGGACCAGCTGTTCCTAAAGAGCGAAGCAGCCAGGTCTGGGACAGGAACTATTTCCGGGCCAACAAAGAAATCGGAGTATGCTGACCCCACCCGGGACAATGTGAGTAGGGAATTGAGCCTGGGCGTGGTGGCACCACCTGTAATCCCCAGCTCTGGCCAGGCTGTAACAGGAGGATCACCATGAATCTGGACAGTGTAGTGAGACGCTATACAAAATCTATAAAAATTAAAAAACAAACAATAATTTGCTCCATTTTGTGTACCTAAATCTATTAATCTGAACAATAGATTTGACAATAAAACTATGCAACATAACAACCTTTGTCAAATTTTTTTTGTTTTGAAACTCTGTATCCTTTGTATTGTCGCTTGTTACTCTGTTTTTGTCTTTGTTTCTACTCTGTTTTTACTCTTTAAAATGACAATTTTAAAAATTGGAAAAGAAAAGAAAACAACACTGAACATGTCATTTCCTGGCTTACCAAATGATCTATAAAGAGACAATTTCTACTTAAGAATATTGTTTTGAGGACGCCATGGACAATCTGTGTAATCCTAGCTCTTCCATGATGAGCACACGAAATGTTTTTCTGAGTGATTTTTTTATCTTTTGTTTACTTAGAATTAGATTTTTTCAGAATTAGATTTTGTGTGAAGTTTGATTTAAGATACTTTCAGATCATTAAGCTCATCTTATCTCTTTTAGTTTTTGAGAAAACCCAGTTTTAGAACAACAAAAAGACAGTCTAAATGGTAGCAACCAATAGCATAACCGTAGCCAGGAACTGAGGTAATATTTTTTAGATGGATTGCAAATACTGCATAATTCATTATTTCCTTACAGTGCTTATAGGTTTTGGGGTTTTGGCTATTATGTTATCTAGAAGACCAATTATATGAAGGTCTGTTTTACTTATATATTATATCACATCATTATATTTGAAGCCATCGTAAAATCACTCTTTCAGAGATACTTTTTTTTTGTTTTTTTCTTGTTTGTGCAGGGTCTCACTTCGCAGCTCACACTGGTAGTGGTCTACCTGATATATGAACCACCACACCCAGAATCCATTACTGGCTCAGTGCACCCAGGGTGGGGCTGGTGCGACATGCAGTGCCAGGAATCCAACCAATGCTGGCCCCTGCACTTACCTGAGCAAGCGCTAAGTCCACTGAGCTATATCGCTGGCCCTCAGATATATGTTTTATTGGCAAAGTTAGTCAGTGTTTTTGCCTTTATGCATCTTAGCTTAGTACTTGTTCCATACTGTGAATGTAGCCCTAATGAAAGCCCTAATAGAAAAATTATGGGGAAATAGCAGCCCTGGACACATTTTCAGTTAGTTAGGTTTACTATTAGCAGGAAACAAACATGCATTCAACCAGTAGTTCTAGTAGACACAATAAACAGAGAACGTGAAGCATGCTGTCTGTGTTACCTTTAAGCAACTGATATGCACTACCTCACTCGACATCCACAGTCATTCTTTTAGGATAGATGTTTTTATTAGCACAGTTTTGTTTAGCAGGACATTGAGCTCCATAGGATTCATTTATCATGCTCATCCTCCCAAGTGGAGAAGAAGGCCAACACCTGGCAGTTACGCTCTTTAGTCTGTGCCTCGGAACCACGGGATTATGCGGTGTTTGAGGATATAGATGTAGCACTCAGTGAAGCAGGCAAGAACAAGGCAATACAAAATCTAAGTGCAGGATCATTACTGTCCATAGTTTTCAAAGAAAAGCAATCATACTTTGCTAATATAGTAAAAAAGTCTTTAAATAGGAGTAATGGATAAATATATTCTAACTAATTATAGCAAACAAGAACAAATTTGAGGGTTAGGGACATAGCTCAGTGGCTGAAGTGCCTGCCTGGAAAGCAAAAGGACCCATGTTCAGCCCCTGGCACTGCACGTGGTGGTGCACACCTGTAATTCCAGTGCTAGGGAGGCTGAGACAGGAGGATATTAGTAGCTTGTATCTTAGAGTCATGCTGTATGATTCATTTAGCTGAAGGTACAAATAGAATATATCCAATTATGATAGTCTTCAGTGTAAGCCTTAAAATTGTTTTTGTCCTAAAAACAATAGAATAGATAATTCATCAAGAACCTGAAATGTACACTACTGTCCTTACCATTATGGAACTGCCAAAGAAAGATCCGAGTAGTCATGCCTTTGCTGTAACATAGCAAAAACTATACAAATGTATCAAATTTGGTAACTGATGAGCAGGTAGAAATCAGGAGTGAAATTAGTGATCATTTTAAAAAATATCCATGATCACAATATTGTACATTTATGGTTTAATATTGTTTGTGTGTATATTTTGCATTAGGCAAATTATAGCATCAAAAGAGGGAAAGAGGATTAACTCTTCTAGGGCAAGTGCTATTTAATGAAGCCACTTTCTATTCTACACAGGTATGACATCAAAGATGATTACACGCTGAGGATTAAAAAGGCTCTGAGTACAGATGAGGGCACCTATATGTGTGTGGCTGAGAACCGAGTGGGAAAAGTGGAGTCTTCTGCCACCCTCACTGTCCGAGGTAAGAGAGTTTAGTTACTAACAGTTCAAGCTGGTAAGTGAGGTTGCACTCTGAACAGCGCTGTCATAGGAAAGTCTTAGGTTTTGTGAATTTCTGTCATTAAGTGACATCAAGTGACTGTGCTTCCCAGTGCAGTTTCCAAGTGATGATGGTCACTGAAGGTCACTAGCACTTAGTAAACCATAACTTGCGTGGATGAAATAGTTTGGACTGCTTAAAATTAAACTTTAAAACACAGAAAAGAGGTATGCTACTATTTCTCATTTCTGCTTCTTTCAACTGGTTACTTATTATAAATGTAATCAGGTGCAGAGATAATCACATATTTTCCATTCATCAGTTTATCATTTTGTACTTGTAATCTGGCATTCAGAAAATCAATTTGAAAAAAATGAGGGTGAAAATAGACAACAGAGAAGCCCCTACATGCTGATAATCTGACTTAGAGAGTGGTTCATGAAGTTCACCTGCTCCAAATAATTGAGATAGTGCTGCTTTTGTGATGACATTCACTTTCTGGGTGCGGTGCACGTTCTCAGTCCTGCAGGAATGGGCATGTATAGCCTCATTGGAATTGCTAATAAGTGCAAGAAAACATTACTAAATCCTACAGTGCACTACAATGAATTAACTGTCTTCCTAGTGCAACATGTTGGTTGCAGGAGTTAAATTATATAGTCCAGGAAACCAAGTTGTACCATGAGAACAGCAAGCATTTCACCTTTTCAAATAGACATTACTAGGGCATCATTAACTCATTAAGGATACAGATAGATGATAAATAGATAGATAGATGGATAGATAGATAGAGAGAGAGAGATTTTATCTGATCAAAATCTAGTAACTCCTGTGAAGCAATGAACACTGTTTAGCTTATGAGCTCTGTTTTTAAGTAGGCAGCCTTTGCCAAAAAAAAATCCACCTGACCAAATTATCCCACATTTTATGTGAATGTTTGTGGGTTTCCAAACTGAATGGAAAAGGTAACCCAGTAAGAATAGTTTCTTTCAAAAAATATGTGCTGACTAAACACATGGTGCACAAACGTGAAGAATGTTTGTGTGTGAAAGCAGCAGGGATTCCTTTATACTTGAATTCTTGAATGCCTGAGATTTGAAGGGATCTGTTGGCTGAAATAGCTTTCCATGTTGTTTTCATGATTTGTTGAAAGCTTCAAGTTTCACATTTCATTTAATAGCCATGCTCCTTATACTTGAATGTTTCAAACTAACTCACAAAACCAACAACTAAAATAGTGTTTATTGGTAGTAACTTTTAGAAAAGCAGCACATCTGAAAGGGTTTTGCTCCTAATCTATAGCCACTAGGTGGATTAGAGCATTTATTATATGTGGTATAAAATTAGTACTTGTCTACAATTGAAGAGCCAAAACCAGGGTTAAAGAAAAAAAAATATCAAGAATGAAGTATAATATACAGGAGCCAGGGCAGTGGCACAGTGGAATAAGCACTTCCCTGGCAAAGGAAGGGCCTGAGTTCAATCCTTGGATCTGAAAAAAAAAGGAATATAATGTAGAATAAAATATTATTTAAAATATGTTTTACTGTTAGGAAGTAAATCAGTTGAGTTTTCTCATCTTAAGAGGTTAATCAGGGAAAATTATCTACTACTTTTTTTTCAGTGCATTTTTTTTAATGTACATTGTAAAATCTTTGGACATTATTGGAACTGTCTTAATAGAACAATGTCAGCTACCCAAAAGGCAATGCCCATTTTGAACTTTTTAATGAAGGAACACAGCTTAGTGTAATTTGCTAATCTGAAAACATCCATCTGCCTTTTTTCCACTATAAAATGTTGCTATGTAAGAAATTTTATTGTGATGGTTCCACTAAAATTGTATAATGATGTTCACTTTACCTAATAGAGGAAAGATTGAGTAAGTTTTATAATCAATATCAAAAGCAGAAAAATCCTATGCTGTTTTCCGCTTGAAAAATATCATAAAATGAACCTTAGAATTAAGATTACCATCAAGTACTTTCTTTCTGCTCATTTGATGAACAAAAATTTATAAAGAAATAAAACTATTCAACAACAGACCAAGGGCCTGACTAAGCACTTGCTTAGGTAAGCGCAGAGAGCAGTGTTCAGTCTCTAGCACCACATTCTGCCCCAGCCCTGTCCCCAAGTCCCAAGTGCACTGAGCTGGCAATAGAGTCTGGGAGTGGAGGCACATGCCTGTAATCCCAGTAGAAGGGAGACAGAAATCAGGAGGATCACTATGAGTGTGAGCTGCTAATGAGACCCTGCACAAAAAAAAAAAAAAAAAAAAAAAAAAAAAAAAAAAAAAAAAAAAAAAAAAAAAAAAAAAAAAAAAAAAAAAAAAAAAAAAAAAAAAAAAAAAAAAAAAAAAAAAAAAAAAAAAAAAAAAAAAAAAAAAAAAAAAAAAAAAAAAAAACATATACTACCATTATTTCTAAGGGAATAATTCACTATCTAATAGAATTTTTTAAAATTATTCAAAACAGCTTAAATGTTGCCAACTATATATCTATAAAAACAATTTTCTCCATTTTGCAATTGTTTCAGTAATTTTACATAAATGATGACCTTCCTGAAACACATATCTGTGCAAATAAAGTCTTAAATAAATAAGCAATTTATTTATTTCAGCATGATTTCTCATGACAGATTCTTCTTTTTTGTCCTTAAGATCACAGACTCAAAGCATTGTGTAGCGACCACAGTAGTATCAATTGCAAGGTGAGAGGCAAAGCCCATTTTCTGCAGAACGTTGAGGAAATAGTGAGAAATCTCAACAATTAAAATAAGGCACAACTTTATGATTTTGATGTTATCTGTTTTTATAATTAGAGACATTGTACCATTGAGCTAAGATTATCTTATTTCAGACAGGGTCTTGCTAAGTAGCCCAGGTAGCACTCCAAATTGTGATCCTCCAAGAATTTCATCAATATAGGAGTCAGTTTTTGTTTCCTGGTTTCTATCCTTGGAAAAAAAAAAGATGCAGTGGTCAACAACTATCTTTTTATTCCTGCTAAGAAGTACACTATTTCCTATAGGACACAGTAGGATTTCCCTAATCCTGAATTTTTATACTTCTTCTACAAGTGTCTTAACTTCTTTTTATTCTATTTTCTTAATTGTGAATAACACTATTATAAAAGACCACAACTTTCAGAGAAAGGCAGCTGTATCATTATTTTTAGAGACTATACAACACTTACATTATGGTATATGAGCAAAAGACTGAATATATATTAATCTGTTTGCATGCTGTATCTATTTTGCTATGCCCCAAACCATCATCAATAGAAAACTAACCATTCATTTTTCTAGGGACACGTTATGTCACACTAGACCTACATCCACTGTGATGTGAGTGAGACATTGTGCTGGAGAAAAAGTTTGTATTTTGAATATAAGACTTCATGAAAACTCAAATAATCTTAACTTCATTTGTCCTTCATTTGGATAATGTGGGTATATATTTTATAACATCCATTACTTTTATATAAAAGTGTTGACTGCATACGATAATTTGGCATTATTCTTTTAAAGAATTATTAAGCTCATGATTATTTCTTTAAATTTCTGTACATCAATAAAAAGAGCAGCCTATTTCTGCAGTGTAATAAAAAATAATTTTTGGAACAACATTTGGAAAGTCATTCTCAGTATGAAGAAGAGTCAACTTGTCAGTTTTCTGTCCTGGCCTCCACAGCAAAAAGCTTAGCAATAGTTAGGGAGCTGCTGAGTTGAAAACTGAGGATGTTGTAACCTATTTGTCAAATTTTTATCCACCCTGTCCACAGATGAAAACTGATGTGATCTTAACTTATTACTGACTCAAAACAGCATCAGGGGCTTTTCTGTAGTCTTTGTAATGGTTCTGACCAACCATGCTTAAAATCCAATTGCTATTTAAATCAGACAGAGGCCTTCTTTTATTGACATGACATTTCCCAGTCTGTGACTAGAATGGTTATATTATCTTTGGGGTAACACAAGAATATTTAACTGTAGGTCTTTGAAATGATACCTTTAGGAACTGCTGATGGTCCTGAGATGTGACCTAAAATATCTCTCAAATTCCTTATATTCACTTCTGCACTTCAAAATAATGATTTTCTTAGAACTGTATTTGTAAGTTTCAGTTTAATCAAACTCAGAACATTCTGCTCATGGTTGAATTATGAGACCTAGAAATCATTCTATCGTCCATACTTAAACTTGGCATTACGCATCATGCATTCTGATAATTTTCTTTCTTTTCTTTCTTTTTTAATTTTTTTTATGTTCTCACCACACCATTGTAATGTCTACAGCTCGCCCTGTTGGTAAGTAGCCATCCTTCTATCCATTTAGCATGGCTTTGTATAATGATTCACAACTCATGCATAGAAACCCTTAAAAACTAAATGCATTCATTCACCTGTGTTAATGTTGAGAAGGCATCTGCTGTACAAGTTGCTTCTGACTTTGTCATCCCTTTGAGAAATGATTTCTGTAATGATTTCATTACATAGGAAACAAGTACCCAATTTTCATGAAAAAGAATAGAAAAATGATTCATCCTATGAACCGCTCTCTGAAAGATAAAATATGTATTTGTCATTACCATTGTATGAATACCAATATAAATGATTGGATATGACTGTTATTAGTTACAGTTAAAAAGTTTTAAGATAAAATTAAGAAGCTTGATTACTCCTGTTTATTTTAAAATATGCAGATTCACAGCTCTTTAGGAGGATTTTTACCTGCTCTATGTGCTGCTTATTATTGACATGTCCATTTAAATAGAACTTTCATAGAATGCTTTAAGTTATTATGAAGAGATTCTTATCCTCAGTGTGGAAGGAAGAGAACATAATCTTTGGTATGAAAATTTAGTAATTGCTTTTTTAATATATTTCATTCTACATTTAGTTTACACTTACAAAAATGTCAATAATTATTTGGAAACATTGGGATGATGAAATAATTTCAGGTTTATTGATGTAACAAACTTTCTTCAGTGTGTTTGAAGTTTATTCCATCAATAGTTAGTTTAAAGTAAATCTTGGTGATTATGGTATAAGTGAATGAAGAAATGTATGCATTAATATGTAACTAAATGAATGAATTCAGCAGATCACTTCATTAATATGCCAAGATATGCTAATAACTAATTCAATTGTCCAACAGGGTTCTAAAGATTTCTTAATGTACTGGCTGGATGTTGTTTCCACTTAACCTATATTGGTTGAAATATTCACAGATATTATTATTATGCTTGTGTATTTTTATGTCACAGCAAACACAACTTTTTTTTTTTTTTTTGGCAGAACCAGGCCCTTGCACTTGCCAGGGAAACACTTATTCCACTGAGCCATATCCCTGACCCCAGTAAATAAAACTTTAGATTCCCTACTTGAAATTTAGTATGCAGTTTTTTTAAGTTATGTTTTTATTTACTATTTTTAATATCCCTAATCCTCATTCACACAATCTATAAAATGGGGAGAATAATATTAACTTATCAAAGCTGCTACAGAAATAGATTGGGTTTAACATTCATTGTGTGAAAACTGTTTGTGTGCTAATATTTTCCAATGTATTCCCTTTGAGATATGTATTTTTGCATTTTGATGTTTAAAATATATTTATGACTTAAGTTAACTGAAATATTAATTGCAAGAAATTTTGGGGGCAATCATGCTTTTTTAAATCAATGCTTAAAATTTGAGGACTGTGCTACAGTCTCTGGTACTTCTCATTTTCTTGCTGTGTACCAATTCTTTTTAATGCTAAATCTAGATGTCAGTGAGTTGACATTTAGAATGAAGGAGGAAATAGGGCAGAAAGAAATGACACAGAAAAGGACAGAACAGAAATTGTGGGCTACCTGACCGCTCATTAGATTTCTTCTCTCAGCTTCTGGAAACTAGATTTCAGGTGCAAGGGTAGACTCAGTTATGTGTCAGAAAGGAAATATTTTATTATATATAGTTAATTATATAATAAAATGTAACTGGGGAGATTTATATAAAATAAAATTGTAGATTGTATATTATAAAATATTATTGCAACTAATTATGACAATCTTACTATTTTTTGAATTCTTGATAACTAAGCAATAAAGAAAACATCACAAGTTCACAAACAGGTTATTTTAAATTTCTAAACTCATAATTTTATAGTTGTTATTAAGAGAGATAGATGATATTTGTCAATATGAGAATGGCTTTAGGGTAGGGGAGATAGTTCAGTGGTCTGAGAGCCTACTGGGAAGCGCAACGACCCAGGTTCAAGTTCTGGTATGACATACCATGCCGGCCCTGCTCCAGGTTCACATTGCCAGCCACCAAAAGTGGATGTGTTGGCACATGGCTATAATCCCGCACCAGGAGGCTGACATGGGAGGATCACTATGAGTCTGAGCCACATAGCAAGTCACTTTACCAAATGCATAAATGAATTAAAAAATTAAGAATGGATTTAGGTGCCCAAGACTTCAGTTTGTTTTTGCAGTAGCACAAAATTTTAATTATAACAAAAAAAAAAAACACTTGAAACAAAGAAAAATCACGTGTAAAATACAGATCTCTCCATAGAAAGCTTATGTAAATACACTGTGACTGTTTCATTTACATAATGTTATGAGTTCTCAGCATGTAATGCATTAAAAATTTCTGATATATTTAAGACTACCATAAAAAGAAACATACTGGGATTAAGTGATGTGATTTTTAAAGGTATTAAGATGTACCTGTCACCTGCAAGGCATCTCAAAAGTTTTTTTTCTAATTTTTATTCTTGTTTGAAATGATTTCTTAGATTCCCATTGGACTGGAAATAAAAAATAGATACTTGACACATTGTACTTACTCTTGGGAAGTCTGTCATTTCACAGATCTATCTGAGATGACTTATGACAGTGTTCAGAAATATGAAGAACTATACTTTAAACTTGACAACTACTATTAATATTGGAAATGAGTGTTGGATATATTTTATTGGATTATGAATGAAGAAACTGATAATAAGGAAGCTAGCCAGGTGTTTCTCTGTATCGACTTACGGCATCCATATCCTTCAGTAATGTAGATATTTAAACATTTATTGGAAACCAAGAGATACAAGTCAAGTGATGTCATGAATTAAATCCAGTTTTTAATTCCAATAGTGATTTGATGAGGAAATGTGTCTGACATAGCTAAAGAACTTTGCATGTATTACATAAAATTAAGGGGCTAGTCATTCTGTGAAGCTTAATTTTGAAAGAAAATTAGAAAACCACACAGAGTCTGGAATCCTTACAGATCCAGAAAAGTCATTATGTCACACTAGTTGAACCTCTTTGTTGGAAAACCCCATTTAAATATTCTTCAGTAAATCACATACTCAAAGTTCTATTCAACTGGAAGGCTCAGGAGCTTCAATTGGGCTAAAGATATAATAACTGCAATTCACAGCTGGATGTAAACACTAAAATGCAGTTTTGAGATACTGTCAGATGTTGACCAGGTATTTCTCAAATGGAAGCAGTCAATTGTGTACTTGCAAACAAAGAAAACTATAGATTACATTTGTTCATATGTAGTGCCACCAACAAGTAAAGAGTTCTTTAAGGCAGCTGCTACACTTGCTAGTTCCTACGAAATCTACACTTTGATAATTAAAAACCCACCAAAGCTTCCTGTGATTCTGATGTTGTATTGTTCCAAAGGCATTCTTTGTATAAAAAATCAAACTGCCTGGTGTATAGTTAACTATGAGTGTTGAAATATTCATTTGTTTATTTGGAAAACTCTTCTGATGAAAGAACTGACAAGAAAAAAAAGGTCTAAATATGGATAAATATCTTACTTCCTATAGCCATCTGTCTTATTTTTCTATCGGAAGCCCTTCCCAAGCTTAAAAATAAAAAAGAACATCTATTTTGGAGATGGGCAACACATTTTTTCCTAGCAGCAACTCAAAACATGATGAGTAATTTGGAAAAGAACTGTCAAATCCACCAGCTGCCCCGCTTGCAATGCTGAGTCCCGCTCTGCTTTGTATCTATGTGCCATATGCTAACTGCTGATCCCCTCAAGCATAGAAATTACAAGCTGAGTGCATCAGGTGAAATCTGCTTAAAATATCAGAAACAAAGTGCCAACATGAAAGTTTGAAGAAATTTCTATGTGTTTCCCAATCCTGTAACATTAAAACATGTTTCATTTGGATAGAAAAATATCTGTGCCTGTGCTAGAATTTATAAACAAGTATTGAAAAATACATATTCTTGGCAAAATCCGACATCCTCAGATTATTGAACAGAAGCCCTCACATTTTTTGTAAAAAAAGGAAATCTGTAGGGACATATTTTTAAACAAACACAAAAATAAACATATCCTCAGTTTAGAAGGTTCTGTCTTATGAGTTGAAGTAGAGTTTTGTTATAACATTCTGTAAAACATTTTGTTCCTGAGGCTACAAGTTCAATAAAGACAGTGATTGAAAAATTCATCTTGGCACATTAGAAACCAGACATTACACTGAAAATATGATAGACATTCCCACAACTTTCATCTCCCACTCCACCATAAAATTAGAAAAATTCAATGTGTTGTCCATATTTTAAATGAATCGCTCTAGTTGCTTTTTTTTTTTTTTTTAATTAGAATGCAAGTAGTTTTTGTGTATACTGTTTAGATGCACTCTCTGCAAAAGTTGTCCTGAGTTTATTTAGGAGGTCGACCTAGAACTTCATTTCTTGCTGGACAAACTGTTGCCCCATGACCTGAGGTGATTCCTCTCTTTCCTGAAAACACTTCATGTTTCCTGCACCTGGCACTAATTAACAATATTATGCAGAGTCCCAATTAATTATTGCTAAGCATCCCTTTCTTTTTTTTATTGCTCCATATGGTTTGATTAAATGATAGGCCAGACATGCTATAAGCGACCCTAGTTTGTGTGTTCCAGCAGAGTTTCCACAAGGTGAAAGGCTTGAAGCATCTGAAGCTAACAGTAATTTTTAAAGTGGAAAGCGGGGCCAGTTACTCCCTGTGCTAACTTGATTTCATCGCTGTGTGTGTTGGTGGTGTCTGGCCACTGTCTTCACAGGGGAGGTGAAGGAAAAGAGCACTGTATTTTATACTTCTTTTCTTTGTTTTCTCACAACTTGGTGAAAAGGATCCCTTGTTTTGCTATTGAGTCATTCTGTGGTGCAGTTTGAAGCTCTCAGAATATTGTTCTCCTTGGGCCAGAGTGTCCTTTTGCTGTCCTGCATATATACGTAGTTTTTCCTTCTAGATACCTTTTGCTGCCTTCTACTTTATTGTTGATCATCCTGACTCAATAGAATTATGTTAATTTACTTTGTTTATAAATACGTTTTTTTTTCTGTTTTATCCTTGAACATCTTTTCATGCTTCAGTTTTCTCATATGTTAGTTGTAGTGGTTTACTTTTTCTACAGTGACTATTAATAAATAGTATATAATTATTTCAGTTCTTAGTTTTATCTTATGATTATAGGGATAATACCTCCCTTCTTAATTAAAATTATCCTATATTCATTTTCAGTGCAATATGCTCAACTTTTAAGTGTTTTCTTTTGTCACTTTCTTTCTAAGCTCTCATGTGGCATTCCTTATCTGCTAGTATGCTTGGATCCATCTCTCCCTTTGGAGTTTGATCTTTTAAGCCTCCCTGGCACACAAATTCATTTAGACTATGGACAGTGTCTTAACATGTGCCCACTTCTTTTGGCAAGTCTTATAACTTATAAATCAACCCCTTTTTATTTATTAGTTTCCCTTTGATCTTATCAATCATATAAGCAATTGGTTCATGTACTGTTTTGTCTCACATGGATCCTCTTTTAATCCCTATTTGGGTTTTCACTCTTAGCTGATATTCCACACTATCTTTTGTTATTGCTGCTGGGAATCAAACTAAGGACCTTGAGCTTGCCAGACAAACACTGTATGGCTGTGCTAGATCCCTGCCCCCCTTCTTATGTAAAGTCATGTTTTTTTATTTCCCAAATTTCACTCTTGATTCTAGATCATGACTGAAGAATGAAGAAAGAAGCTTTCACAAGGTTGAAAATGAAACAATAATTATTTAATTAATTCAAAAAATATCAAAATACTTAAATTTAAGTAATTTTCTCCAAATACAAATAAAATGCATATTAAATGTTTTAAGTGAGCTAGTGCTCAAAGTAATGTAAGTATTAAATATAATAAGACTTATAAGAAATATCCAGGGAGATAACTCAGTGAAATAAGCACTTTCCTGGCAAGCGCAAGGGCCTGAGTTCAATCCCCAGTTTCGCCAAAAAAAAAAAATATATATATATACATGAGTGAGAAATAGAGTCAAAAACTATAAAGTATTAAGAGACTACTTCAGGGGGCTGGGGAGATGACTCAGTGGAATAAGCACTTCTCTGGCAAGTGCAAGGGCCTGAGTTCAATCCCTGGTTCTGCACCAAAAAAAAGAAAAAAAAAAAAGGGAGAGACTACTTCATTGGCCTTAGTTAGCATAAATCACATTAATATTTGAACCAGACTTTTAAACCTCTAAAAAGTTTTATTTTCATAAATTATTGGAATTTTTAAACCAGGTATTTACCTTCATGTACTGTAAAATGTACAATGATAAACATTACCCCAATATCTAATATACATGTCATTTGAATTACTATACTATTTAAAGTTACTCAAGGAACTAGTACATAATTATGTTCATTAAAAATATAGGGCTGGACACATAGTTCAGCAGACTGAAGTGCCCGGGGGGAATGAGTTTGATCCCTTGCCTGCCATGAAGCCCCACCCCTGGGAGGCTGCTGAGATGGCAATTGAGCCTGGGCGTGGTGGTGCATGCTTGTAATTCCAGCTCTTGAGAGATTTTAAACAGGCAGATCACTATAAGTCTGACCTTTGTGTGAGACCTTGAACACCTTCTAGACCCTTCCCTAAAAACATGGAAAAATATATATATACACATACATGTATATATATATATATATGTATATATACATTAGCAAATTAATTAAATTTTGAATTAAAATATATCTGAATGCTTTTTTGAATCTCTCTGCCAAGCATTGTTTCCCAGCTATATTTGAGATATTCTTTTCTACTCTATAAAACTCTTCGTTGTGTGTCAGCAAGTACATGGCTGTGCTGATCTTTCTGCTGCTTGTAGTGTTGCATAACACTCACACATTGTAAGGCATGCCCATTGCTGGTGGAGTTCATCGATACACACATATACATACATAGGTAACACTTGCCCAGAAGATGTTAATGCAAGCAGCTTCAGCTAGCACGAAAGAGATTAAGTAGCAGTAATGGTAATAGGCCGATCACATATTCCCCTTTCTGCTAGTGGGAGATAAAAGGAAACAAAAAGAGAGCACTAATGAGTCAGGATGGTGCCTTACTAAGCGTGTAATTAATGTTATTAAGAAACATTGCAATGGCATATTAAAATTCTGTTAACTAAGCAGCCCTTCAGCAGCGGTACATTTGTTTCTGGGTTGCAAGGTTTTTTTTTTTTTTTTCCTTTTTCTATTTCTGATTGGCATCTTCGTGCAGTCTTTCTCTAAAACATGAGATAATGGGAAGTGATCAGGTCTCCTGGTTTAGCCGGAGTGCTGACATGACAGTTCTGGCAAGCTGACAGGTTAAGTGAGTGGAAATGGATGTCTTGTCTCACCATTTACTCAGAGTCATCTTTAGCTGTACTTTTCCCCTTGCTTCCCCTCTTACAATCCCTTCTTCTTCTGGTTTTCCCAATTTCAAAATTCAGGACCTTGAAGAGATTTTCTTCACTACTCTTTCTGGTTTTCTTTTGCTGGTCAAAAAATTGATATTTAGTAATAATATCGATATTGTGTTTTTAAATAATTAATTAGTGTTAAAGTTAATAGTGTTTCTCTTGCGAGTTAACAGTTCCTTAAAGCAACCAAGTTTTATTTTTTATTATTAGCATTTTAATCAGGGAGGCAAACAGAAAAGGAAAGATATAGGGCAGAATAATAAGTTCAAATCAGATTTAGAAGTTCAGAATTTGTTTACAAGGTTGATAGATTTTTCTGCAAAGTTTCAAATTTGTAACTTTGGTACACTTTGAAAGTTCTGTGAAATGTGTGTTTAGTAAGACTAATTTCCTCTACATGCCTACAATTGAAAGTAAGTCTGCTTTGATATCTAAAATTTAATAATGTTTAACTTCATCTGTTCACATTCCAAGTCACCATGTAAGATAAATATTGCTTGATTGTAATGGAGAAATACTATTCTTGAAGGATTTAAGATTCTATAAGCCAGTAAAGATCAATTGCCCAGAAAAAGAAATGTACTTCTAGTAATGTAAGTCCTCAGTTTAAGAAGCAGACTGAAACAAAGAGAGAAGGCTCAGATTGACTGTGGTGACAACGAAGGCAGGTGAGGCGTGGTGAAGCACCCTCCGAAGCGCTCCTACTGCTCCCGCAACGTAGGTGCTCCTTCCTTTGGGAGGCACAACCTCTCATCCTTCCTTCTGGCTTTCTCCACCTGCTAACATCACATTTCCTTCCTGACATTGAATCATTGTTTTCATGGCTGTTACATATAACTACTTAGGAAAAAAAAAACCCACTTACGTTATTTTCTATTCATGCAAGACAATCACACCTTCAGTGCTTTCTTTAGTTATCCAGTTTTGATTACTCGAAAGTGATTTGAGAAGTGGTTTCAGACACTATATGTGCCTGCGGGAGTTTATATTCCCACAAATCCTATTGCTCAGTTCCTTAAGAATGGCCCCAAAATGCAAAGATTCATAGCTACAAAACAGCAGCATGTGTCTACTCATACAAAGGCTAAGAGCAATCTGCACGTCTATATGGGAAATCTAATTGGCATTTTGTAAAAGTTGAAGTCAAAGCAGATAGATTATCTGAGGAGTGTGATCACTTGTGGTCAGTCTTTTCCTTTTGATTATTTGATGTACTTCTCAAAATTCATGAAAGCAGTAAACTATCTAATACTTTTCCTTTTTTGGCATTACAATAGATAGAAGATAGATAGATAGATAGATAGATAGATAGATAGATAGATAGATAGATAGATAGATAGATAGATGATAGATAGATAGACAGACAGATGAGACAATACAGATACTACTGAAGAAAAAAGAAGAGGTGTTGCTATGGATTAGGTAAGAGAAACAGATAATTGAAAGATGGGCAAATAGAAATTTGATCCTTTAGATTCCTTGGAAAGATTAACAAATGAAGAAAATGTGATGAAATGGACTTTATAAAAATGATTATTCCAAGTCCTACTTCCCTGATTTGAATTTTCCTGTACATCGCTTTCTCTGTGATGCTATATATGTTAATATGCTTTAATTCAATTATTTTATGAAAAATATTTTATGTATTTCCAATATTACAGAAATTACTTTGTAATCAGATAAAGAAGATGAAAACCAAATAGAGTTAGGTAAGTTGAGGAATCTGTTTTTATCAGTTAAAAGCCAGTGTGGTTTATTTATCACCATAAAAATATATCAAATCTGGTACATTGTAATAAAATGACTTCTCACTAGCTCTTATTGCTGGGCCAGTCCTATTAATGATATTTTATTTTTGTGCAGAAATTTCTATCTAATTACTACAAAAGGCCTATATTTGTCTATACCTTTTTTTCCTTTAAGATTTTGACGATTCACACGTAGTCTTTTGGGTAATAAATTTCAAGTTGGGTGTAAGAGGATCTCTAAAGAAAGCCTTGTCAGAACCGGGCGTGGTGGCGCATGCCTGTAATCCCAGCACTCGGGAGGCTGAGGCAGGAGGATTGTTGTGAGTTCGAGACCAGCCTGAGCTACAAAGTGAGCTTAAGGCCAGCCTGAACTGCATAGTGAGACCCTATCTCAAAAAAGACAAAAAAAAAAAAAAAAAAGAAAGCCTTGTCAGTATTAGTTGGAAGGTTTGGGGGGGATTTTTTTTTTGCAAATAGCATACTGTCTTATTTTTGTTTTGTTTTGTTTTTGGTGGCCGGCTCAGCCCACCCTATGGGTGAGGCTGTCATGGCATGTGATTCTGGGGATCAAACTATAGTCCCTGCACTTGGCTAAGCTTGCCTAGGCAGGTCCCTTAGACCACTGAGCTTTTCCCAGGTCTCCTGTCTTTGATTTCCCTCTATCCAAATTATTGCTAATGCTGAGATGGGAAAAATAAATATATGCCTCAGATCATTTAAAAAATATTTCCAAGGGTCAGCCATATAGCTCAGCAGATTAAAGCACCTGCAAGCAGGCACAGGGGCCCGGAGTTCCATCCCCAGCCTTATGGTGCAAGCCCCATACCCTGGGCACGCTGAGATGGCAATTGAGGTGGCATGGTGGCACTTGCCTGTAATGCCAGCTCTTGGGAAGCTGTAAACTGGAGGATCTCTATGAGTCTAATCAAGTAGTGAGACCCTGAACACCCTTTCTCTAAAATACAAGACTAAAACAGCAACAAAAAAGTTCCAATTCAGAGCTTTCATTTAGTACTCATATTTAGGGACTTCTCTTAATCAATAAGCATAGTATTCAAATGGAAACTGGTAGGTATCACTGTGCACTAGAAAGAGATTAAAACGAAACTGAGGAAGCAAGATACACTGAGGAAGAGGTAGGCTAGAGAAACAGGGCAATGCAAACAGGGCAAGCATAAGGAGAAGAGCAAGGGCGAATATGTTTGGGCTGATAGCTGTAGACAAGAGGGGTCAAAGGATAATAGACACTGAGATGAGTTAAGCATCAGAGCAGCCAAGGGCCTGTGTGAGTGGCTGAGGTTGAAATTCTGGTTTGTTAAAATTCTGGAGCAACTTGGGGAGCAAACGATAAAATGTTAGGCCCATGAATATAAACCAGTATGTTACATGAAGGAGAATAATTTGCAAACATTTCATTTTTTTTTATCTGTATGATAAGCTCTTTTTGAATTTATTTTTTTATTTTATTGAAGTACAAATATCAATCAGACAGTTTTAAGACACCTTAACAATACAGATTCGATAAATTAATGCATTGCAAACTGTTTTCATACTGTTTTGGTATCGTACAAGGTGCATACATGATATTATACTTACAGAAATTATTATAGCAGATGTCTCTTATCAGTAAATTGAGTGTAGCTGTTTACTTATCTTATTTTTTATACCTGAATTATATCAAAAATTCAATAATTATTTTCCTAGTGGATGACCGTAGTACTAGAAGCCAACATAATATCCTGTTCAACCACCATTAGTGCAAATCTTGCCTCTCATAGAATTATGTAGAAGCACAGTGTTATCTATCCCAACTGTACTGTCTATACACACACATCATGATTTTTTCTTTCTATACCCCTTCCTTTGTTTACACCTGTCAAAGGTGGGCACTCCATTGTCATTCAACTAACATTTCCATAATAAGCATTGTAGGGTTTTACTGCCTTAGAATAAAAAGCACTGGAGGGGACTGGGGAGATAGTTCAGTTGAATTTGAATACATGCTTGCATGGCAAGGGTGAGGTCCTGAATTTGATCCCTGGTACCACCAAAAAACAGCACTGAAGTTTTTTTTTAATTCATTGATTTGAAGAAATTTTTTTTGTTTGTTCATCCTGTGTGCTTTTTATTCATTTTAATGAGAAAACAAACATAAAATAGTGATGAAACAGTTTCAAAGCAGGTTACTAGGGCAGTTACAATAATTAATACATCCCATATTGTTGTTTTCATAGTAGTTATTCGGAGGACAAGATACAGACATGATATCTTGTCTAACCAATATTAGTACAAACCTTTCTTCTCAATGAACTAAGAGAAAGTAACTGTATATCTACCCAGCTGTCTAATACTTGAACCTTAGATAAGTGTATGCCCTTCATTATATTCAGTCTTTTGGTCTTTATAGTGTAATCGTATTAGATCATAAACAAGGTTTCAAAACTTTAAAGAAAGTAATGCTTATGCATGGTTTAATATAGTCCCTGGAGATTAATAAATACCCAGTCATTAGTAATAATTGTCTTAAGCATTCTATGACTCAGCAAATCTTTAACTCCCATGGTGGGAGAGACTGCTTTTTAAAATGTAATTGCATAGCATATTAACATATATTAAGCATTGTATCAAACAGTAAAGGAAATTTGTTTTCTCTTACAGTTTTGTCATGAAGTTCAAAATGTTTATTCATACTGAAGCAAAAGTTTAGTCATCCATGCATGAAATTATACTCGAAGAGAGAGAGGGACTGAGTGTGCCTGTAACCACCCTGTATCACATATTAATGCACCTAACTGCTGTATGACTATCTCCATGTTAATGCCTGCCACAGAAAGTCACATTTTCCTGTAGAAACAAGTTGAACAAGATGTGATTAACCTTAAGGTCCCCCTCCCCTCAGCTCAAAGCCCACCTCAAGCATGGCTTATGCTTCCCATTCGTGTTCACCCATCTAATTTCCATATCGCCCACTCACTCTCCCCAGCAGGCATTAGCATAACAGAGCTGTATCCTGACTTTGATTGAAGCCAACTTGGGCTGAATGCAATATCAAAGCATAATTTAGCAAAAATCAAATCTAATTTACTGTGCATTGTATTTAAATTCTCAAAATACTGTTTCAAGTGAACTGTCCCAGACTTCTAATCTTAATTGACCTTTTGACATCCGGGTCTTATGGCTCTGGAGAACACAAGGAGTACTTTCCTTACAAAGCTATTGTATTTTAACATGCAAGTGCTGATTAAATGCTGCATTGGGCCACTTTTTGCCTCATCTCATCTCTTCTTAGAGCTGAAGGAATAAGATATAATCATTTGCCAGATTAAGCAAGTATGTTGTTATATCTTAGTCACAAGAAATTTGTCTAATGTTTTCAGGTCTTAGAGTGGACATAAGTGTGTATTTTATGGTCCTCTGTCTTACAAACTTATGGTAGAATTGCCAGTTTTGTAACTGGAATATTCTTCTGCAGTTTATAACTCAATCACTTTAATTCACATTGAACTTAAGTGTGTTTTGAATTATCATCTTGAGGACCTAATTGTGTTTTTTATATTTAATGACAGCTATTGTAGGAAACCAATTTTATGTATAGCACACTTTGTGCTATTGTGCTGTTGTGTTGATAAAATGCCACCTCAGTCCCCTCCCTCCCACCAGTGCCATGTGCCAAGTACCGCCTTTTGAAACCATTTCCCCTGCAACCTGGCAGAAAGACTGAAATTGTGGCATGTTCACAGAAGAATTATTGATGCAGTGCTTCATTTTAAAACCTCAAAAATAAATTTCTTTAGCTGATATCCCTTCACAGAAGATTGTAGTATAGATCTTGGGCAGAGAAAGCAAGTCTACAAAAGTAAAAGTAATTGTTACCATTTGTTTTGTTAGAATGACATCAAGTGACAAAAGACATACATATTTTGAGACTCAAATGCTCCTTAATGGTTTTGGCTTTGTAAAATGCTTCTTTCAACATTTTAATTTCTTTTTTTAATCTTCAAAATGATATCATTCCATTTCCATTGAGCTCCATGAAGTTTAAATTCTGGTGATGAGGTACTGGCCGCATTAGAAATACAACATATTTACAATAACTTAGAACAAAAATACAGCACAAAAAGAATCATAGGAAAATATATATCTTTGGAATTCGTAACACAAAAGCTGATAGCATTTTGTTAGTGGTCTTTAAAAATTAGAAACGGATAAAATTTTAAGAAATTATGATTTCTTGGCTTTTTAACATTATATCATCAGTGATACATATTGATTGTAGCTTTCTTTAACTTTTTTGTCATTAATAGTTCTGTTGAAATGTTGCCCATAGGCTTGTAGGTGCTGCGATGAATAAAAATTCTCAGTTGCATTTTCTGTCCTAACTTGCTAAGGCTTTTTCCAGTCCTTTGCAATCAGCATATTTTTGCTTCCAGAGTATTATTTTATGAAGCACAAACCTGATGATATCAGTCTTCCAAAAACATCTTTGAACAGATCTGAACAACTTTCAGGACAAAAATATTAAGTATTTGCACATAAATTAAGTGGCCTTGTCTACATCAGCTCTGTAGACCAGATTCCTCTTTTGCTTGAAGTTCTTTGCCTTGTACCAAGCCCAGGCTCCTGGAACTCGGCCCTAGGTGCTGCTTCTCTCTGTCCAAATGACCGTGCTCAGCTGGTGAACTCTGACTTGTGCTTCAAACTACAGTTCACATGTAGGCCACATCTGCCATTCTATTCTTCTTTGCTCCATGGTTTAATTTGCTTCCATTAAGTATCTTTTGAATTCAATATATCTATTCATTTACCTTTTGCATTTCTATTATTATATAAGTTATATTCTACTGTATCGCTTTGTATATTCAATTGAATCCTGAATCAGGCCAACTCACATTGAGAAGTATGTCAATACATTTTGAATTAATGAATGATATATCTTCTCAAAAATGTGAACACAAAGGTGTGATTACATGTCAGTCCCTATTTTGGAGAGCATATTATGGCAACTCTTAAAAAAATTGTACAATGTGAATTTCAAAAATATTTTGCAGAATCACTGGGCTAAAATATTTTCAGAATTTTGAAAATTAATTCAGGAGAGTATTAACCATGCCAAAATGAGAACAATTTTCTTAAATAGGTAGATACTAGAGAATATGATTAAAACTATCTTCATTGTTATCATGTGTGTTTCATTTCGTGATTTCAATCACTGTGTTCTCAGTTATTTCATTTTTAAAATTATGTAAAGGAGGGCTATATAGAGTATATAGACTGTCAGGGTTTACTAGCTAATGATGTAGACTAATTTAAAGTATTTGTCAACCAAAGCTGTGAAAGTTAACTAATTTTTTGAATATATATGATTTTTATTAAATTACAATAAATAAAAAGACTGAATAAATTGAGCTTTTAATTGTTAGTGTTGAAGTAAAAACTGTTAACGCTTGAATCTCTTCAACAAGAGATTCAATAGAGATTCAATGCTTCTCTTAAAGCTACTATCCATATTTGCATTAGTACCATTTATTCATAAGACTACAAGGGAAAATAATTCTACTACATTTATTAAGTAATAGCATGTTATCATGAATGTATACATGAGAGAGACTAACCATGTTATGGAGACCAACCTTAAGTCTTTCCTGGATACCTGACAGTTTATATCTCTTTGCAAAAATAGACACTGTTGTGTTTTCAGCTTTTCTTAAAGTAATCTTGTAACACTGATATAAAACACCATTCCTATTAAAACCATGAAACAAAAATCAATGCATCTACTGATTCAGTAGAATTGTGTAGAAATAGCAAGAAGATCATAAGAAGAATGCAATCTCCTGAAGAGGCAGGACAACATAAACTACACAGTGGTCAAATAGATCTATAAATCTGGATTCCCTACACTGTTAGGATGAGTCTTCTGTTATCTATAGTTATGGAAAGAAATTTCACCTAGTAAATTTATCTCTTCTGTCCCTGGAGCATGTGTTGTCTGTGTGAATTAGGAATCGGTAGAAGAGAACACCAAAAAATAAGTCAGTGCAAATCTCAGTGAATATTTTTGAGAAAAAAAATGCTTGTGCTCACTCAGTGGTAGCATTTGTATAAAGATGAACAACTGGATGCATATCGGGGCTACTCTGCATTTAGTCTGTCACTGGCTCTGTGTGTACAGGCTTACCCGTTATAGCAGGAGGACTCAATTGGATGTCACTTATTCCTAAGAGTTCTCTAGAAGTCACATTTTAAGATTGTTGCCAAGTGCGCCATATTCTACAAATTAAGGCTGATTTTTGAATGTTTGCATGGTCTTAGTTTTCTAGCATAGGCAAAATGATTAAAGTGGAAACAGATGATTAAGAAAGTCATGGGATAAACAATTTTTTTTCCTCCAACAAAAGTGAGGTTTGGTACAGAGAAGATAGCTTCCTAAAAGCTTCCAGGTGCAGTGCTACACTTGTCCCTATCCCTTTCTTTCCTGTCAGTGTTACTTGTGTCTCGGTCTCATTGTCTTCACCTGCACAGTCCTGTTAGTCTTTCAAGGAAACAGTAAATGCTGTTCACCCCACTCGTCCGGGATTGTGTGATCGTTACAAGTTTAAACCTGCATCAGCTATTCTTTGCATCTATCACTGCTCAGTTTAGGAAGAGTCAGAATAAAATCCTCTGCATGGCTTCTTAAATCTTCCCTGGTTGCCATCATGGTTATACAACCTGGGTCCTCCACTCCTGCCAGATCGTACATAGGTGTGCTGGGCACGTTACTGTTGCTTCTCTATGCAGCAACCACCTTGCTCAGAATCTGTTCATCTTTACACTTAGGCAGATACTGCTTACATTGCTGTAATGTCCATTTCCTACACAAGCCCTTCACAACCATCACAAAATAAAGGGATTCCTCTTTCCTAAAGCTCTGTAGCATTGATTATATGTGCTATTATTTATGTGCTACTCTACTGGGGACTGAGAGTTCCTCTGCCATTATACTTAACACAGTCTTAGAAAAATGGTGGCTTAGTTTTTTTGGTTTTAGTGTTGGCATTAGAATCATATTTCTGTCTTTGCATTGGTTAAGAGCTCCTTTATGACTTATCAGAGCTTTTCATTAGTGCCCAGTTATGGAAAATAATAGCTGCCTGCCTATTGTTTGTCTATCTAAATAAAATTAATTAAATTGAATACACTGTTTTAATTCATATGTGTATACTGTTAGTTAACTTTGTATTTAACTCCAGTGTCTTAAATACTTTAATGTCTTTAACTCTTCAACTCCTCCATTGTAGAATATAATCATTTTGCCAACAGAAATCACATTATGCATCTTCTAGTATCTCAGTGTCTCATATGCTATCTAACAAACATTATAAGAAAATTAATGTTTACCTAATAAATTAACTTTAAAGTACAGATAGAGTGATTCTTTTCCATCTTTACTCAAAAGGCAGAAACAAATTGGGTTCTGTAGGTTTCCCTAAAAATGTTAGCATCACAAGAAATCTATGCATTTTCCTCCACAAGGGTACAGAACACAGCGTTCTAATGTACAATATTAAAATACATTTGCAAATAAGTTTACTTTTGCTCTCTTAATAGAGAACTCTTTCCCCTTTTCCTTTGTGTTTTGAGACATCACTAAAATAAAAATAATGCACCTTCATCCTGGCACTAAGAGCTCCAGCGAGAGCCAGATTCTGGCTTTGATATCCTTTTCTTTGTCAACAGTTGATATTTACACACTTTCTTTCTTTTTAAATTATAGCTCCTCCACAGTTTGTGGTTAGGCCAAGGGATCAGATTGTTGCTCAAGGTCGAACAGTAACATTTCCCTGTGAGACCAAAGGAAACCCACAACCAGCTGTGTTTTGGCAGAAGGAAGGCAGCCAGGTGAGTGGGAGGCTTCACTGTTTCTCTGCGCTCTTTGAACTTCCCCCTGCCCCCTGCTCTGGGAACCCTCAAAGCCTGCCTTGCTTGTCCTGCTATCTATTTTGAGCCTACTGTACTATTATGAAAAAGGAGGCAAATGATTCTTAGATAAATAAATGGAAGACTTATTTTAGTACAGATGTTTCTATTTGCTTGGTTGAATTTTAAAAATCTGTTATCTTTTGTAAAAAAGAAATAAAGCAATGGAAAAAGTTAACTTAAAAGTTCCAATCACAACTTCTGTAGCTATTTAAAATCCTAAAGATAAAAAGTCATTTTATTGTCTTGCATTGAGTTACATGGTGTGATTAAGTGAGTTAGTATATATGTAAACTATTAGCATATATAACAAGAATATTACTTGGTAGGTGGAAAACAGAAATATTTGTCATATTATTTGGTCTGAAATCTGTATTCATTGTATGTGTTTGGATAGTGTAAATGTCTTTTAAAAATCATTAATTTATTTATGTTTCCATTTAAAGGTAAAAAAACAGGTCTTCCATACCCCTTCTGGATTTCTGCATGGTAGAGTTACATGAGAAATAATATTGTCTGCGCTGGCTATGATAGAATAGCCTCTCAAAGTCTCCCTAAAAGTCAACTTAATGTTACTTCTCTCTTCTAAACTTTGGTCTGGCCTTAGTAAATTGTGTAGTTTTTAGGTTCTGGGGCAGTAAGTAGAACTTCCAATTTAATCTACATCAAAATTTGTAATGTTTGCCTAACAATTTGTGTATTCCTGGGGTACCTAGATATATTTTTGATCTGTAATCTAGAACCATCTCAATGAGACATGAAATTCTTTTTTTTTTTTTTTTCTGTAATAGTAGGAAAACTCACTGGAGATATGGAATGAGGAACAAATAGGGAATAAGAAAAGTTCCTAAGACACAGGGAAGGTCCTGAATAGATTGCCGTGAGGCATGAAAATCTCAGAACCAGAACTACTGCCATTTCCTCAGAGTACCTGGTATTGTTAATGAAAAGTTTGGAAGATTTTCTTGGGATCTAATCAAATTAATTTTTTTTTTT
>PVKA01019365.1:19367-42295 GCA_004027165.1 Ctenomys sociabilis | reverse complement strand
AATAGGGAAAAAAATCATTTCAAGTTTACTTAGTTGAAGCCGGGCGTGGTGGCGCACGCCTGTAATCCCAGCACTTGGGAGGCTGAGGCAGGAGGATTGTTATGAGTTCAAGACCAGCCTGAGCTACAAAGTGAGCTTAAGGCCAGCCTGAACTGCATAGTGAGACCCTGTCTCAAAAAGACAAAAAAAAAAAAAAAAGTTTACTTAGTTGGAATTTTGATAAAGTAGTTATGTGACATAATGTCCCTAGTCTTAGGAGATACCTGGTAAACATTTAGAGTGATATCTCATGATTTATAAAATATTTCAGGAAGAAAATAACAAAGTAGAAGCAAGTATGGACAAAGATTTACACTGTCAATGTAGATAGTAGATGCCAGTATTCCTGAACTTTTTCTCTGTTTGAATCTTTCAACCTAAAATCTTATACAATTATACATAATCAGTTGAAATTATTAAAATTATAATAAAATTAAATTTTATCATTAAATGACATACTACATATTGAAATTGTGACCTGCATACAGATATTGCTTTATATCAGTTAAATTCTGTAAGGATGGAAAACATTCTTTATAAGGGCACAGAAAACAGCTTGAAGTAAGGCAAAATAACTTTTTTTTTTCCAATACTACTAAAAACAAGTCTATACCAAAAAGTTTAAACATACTCGTTAATGCACACACACACTCTCTCTCTCTCTCTCTCTCTCTCTCTCTCTCTCTCTCTCTCCTTTAAAAGGGTCACTTAACATGCATAAGGACCCCCCAAAGTGTCATTAGTTGAAAGAACATAATATATTTTGCCTGCCAAAGCTTTGAAGGGGAAAAATTTATTAACACTGGCCTTCTTGGGGCAAAATTTCAACCCACTGAAAGAAACAGGTAAACATAGCCAGAAAGGCTATTTAAATTTTTTTAGTGTGTGTGTGTGTGTGTGTGTGTGTGTGTGTGTGTGAATTCTTGAAAATACAGCTATTTGCAAATGGAAGAAAGCAATTCCCTTGACCTGACTTCTAAAGCGAAGAGCCTTTATTCGCCGTCCTTTAAAGCTCAGCCTTCAGGTCTTGTTTCACTGTCCCTATTTGCTGATTTGAACAGTGCCCTGATGGATCAAAGCCAGGCACACACCGGTGGGTGCTCACTTCTCAGTCTTGGCAGCATGAGGGCCACCTGGGAAACTTTAGCACCAGTACTGACGCCAGTACTGAATCTGCGAAAACCTTCACTCAGCGCTTATTTTAAGTGGCCAGTTTATGTAAAGGCTGTCATGTCCTACTCCTGGGCCAGGAGTTCAGGGGTGGCATTCAAGTATGATTATAACTTCGTGATTGTTCTTAAACAGTTCACAGTCCAGGAAGGAAGATAAAATCCCACATAATTTTCTTAACTCAAGGCATGAAATTTGCATGGCCGTCGCACTGTGACAAAAGTCAAAGCCAGTTTCTGAGATGAACCATGCCCAATCCAACTACAGGTGTCACTTTGATCCCTTTAAGAGGAGTAACCCGTCATATAGGAAGGAACTGGCTAAGGAACACAGAATTCTGCCGTCAGGTCAGAGTAAATAGTAAGGTTTAAAAGATGCGGTGGATCCATGGGAGGCCCTTGACGTCTGATGGGGAGACAGCAGGGACTTAAGAAAGCAAGAACATGTTGGCCTCCAGGCAGCCTCTGAAATAAGCAAGCCACAAATACGGAAGACCCCCATAGGGGGTAATAATTAGGTAATGCAGTGCCGTGCCTTGTATTTGAGGATGACCAACACTCTCTAAGTGACCCTGACTTGGCCAGAGTGGAGAAAAACACCCTGGTGGCCTTGGTGGTGTTGATATGCTGATTTGTCAGTGCTCAACACCCAAATCTTTCCTGCTCTATATTCAGTGACATCATGTTGACAACTTAAAATTGGTATAATGGGGGTATTTACACCCCAGGAATCAGCAAATGTTACAAAGCAAAGGCCTTCTTTCCCCAGCAGTACCTGAAGAGGACTGGTCTTTGAAAGTGTACTGGCACCGTCACCCTACTGGCTTTGACAGCCGGACCAGGCAATCTTTCAGTCTGTAGGAAGCCACATGCCCCATGATGGAAATCTCTGGTTTCTTGAGACAATTTTTTTTTCCTTAGTGTGAAAATTTTAGGGTTTTTTTTTGCCTTAGCCATAACAAAGGTTAACCAAACCATTACATTTATGAATAGTTTTGTGTCAAACACAAGCATAGTATTTTTCCTTAGTTTTTAATATTCGTTATTAAATATTTTAAACATACAACAAATTTAAAATTTTTTTCATTTAAAAAAACTTAAATATACACCAGTCAGATTCTAATATTAAACTTTTTTTTTTTTAACTTATGTATTTGGTACAGGGTCTCACTATGCAGCTTGGATTTGTAGTGATCCTCCTATGTGGCCTGTCTGACTGCACATGCCGCGTTGTGCTGCCTGCCCTGAAGTGCACAGGCCCTTGAGACCACTGATCTAGAGTCTGGTAGGAGAACTCCACAACAAATAAGCACATACCTGATGGTTTAAGGGAGTCACAGGTGCAATAAAAGAACTACATCAGAACTGCTACAGAAGGGCACTATGGGGCCATTCTTGATGGGGTGGCCATGGAGATTGAAGGAGACATTTGAATGAATTTGAATAATGAGGAGTCCTGTTGGAACTGCTCGGGGAATAGAGAGCTATGAATGCAAAGGCTAGAATCAACCCCGAGAGACTAATTTCCCTTGGGATTTCACATCTCACCCTAGTCACGAGAATTCAGTGGCTGTCAGAAGAGGCACTGCTGGGTGTGACTGTGGACCTTCCTTAGCTGAGTTTGGGGCAGACAGGTTGGAGGACATCTTTGCATGAACCCTAAAGCTGGCTGGCTGCCTGGCTGCCTAAAGAGGGTGGCCTGGGCCCTGGGCGCCTTATCACTGAGCTGGGTAGACTCACGTTTTGTTTGAAGCTGTGGTTCTCAGAGCATTCGGAGTCATCCTGCCAAATATCTGTGGTGTTCTCTCGTGTCTGCCAAGTCCCCCAAGCCAGGCAGCGTCTGTAGGCCCTTCCTGGGCTCTCTGAAAGTAAACAACGCTCTAGAGGAAAGGTCAGAACATACAGCTCGTTCCCCCAGCATGCTGGAAAGCCCTAGCTGCAGAACTGTGGAAAATCCCAGGGAAAAGAGATTTTCGTTTCCCTCTTTGGGGGCTCATTAGCATCCCAGCTGTTTATTTGGGTGGAAAGGAAAACACAGAAGCTTCTAGATTTTATAACAAACCAGGATCCACTGAAGTCTGCTGTGTTTATGTCAAGTCTCCAGTTAGCTCCTGGTGACTCAGAGTCATTATAACCCAAGTAAGGCACAGCCCTGCTCAGAGGCACCAACCTGGACTCCCCTGCCTGCTCAGAGGGGGATGTCTCTTCCTAACAGCCAGGAAGCCACACCAGCCAGGAAGAAGAGAAGGCAATAAGTACAGAGCAGACTGACCCAGGCCTGAAGCCTCATGTGCCATCTACTGAGGAGGTGGTGTCCTAGATCCAGGCTGCCAGCTCCTGAGCCTGCCAGTTCCTGGGGCCCAGAAACTGAGGGCAATAATTGTGCACCACCTCTGGGATTTGAGAGAAGACTGTATATGAGAGAGAGAGAAAGAGAGAGCCACGGACGGGTAAATCACCTTGCCATGCTGTGCGCCGCTGTGACCCAGGCACACCTGTCCCTGGAGCCCCTCCCTAGATTTGCAAATAAGCAATGGAAATTTGTTGGAATTTTCAAGTCCAGACCCTACACACCGTATGCCAACAGTAACTATTTGCTCGCTTTACCTGCCTGTCCCACAGCTTTGCTAGGATTTCTAACCAAGATGTCAGGTGCTATACATCAAGTAAAGCTCTTCATCTTCTTTATTAAATCTGTTCGACTTCCACCGTTTCCTCCCTCAGTGGGGGGCAAACCCATCTTCTCAGTCCTCTGACCCAAAACCTTAGAACAATGATGGCAAACCTTTTAGAGATGAGTGCCCAAGGGCGGGGGACATAGCTCAGTGGCATAATTGCCTGCCTGGCAAGGGTCCTGAGTTCAATCCCCAGTAGAAAGAAAGAAAGAAAGAAAGAAAGAAAGAAAGAAAGAAAGAAAGAAAGAAAGAAAGAAAGAAAGAAAGAAAGAAAGAGAGAAAACATGAGCACCCAAAACCACTTATTACAAAGTACCAACATTGTACCTTGCCCTGAATCCTGAGGCTTTTGTTTAGATAAAGCAACTCATACATTAACATTTTTTTATCTTAAAAGAAAAGCAGGTGGGCCATGGGTTCACCCATCATCTCTGCCTTCTCTTGTCTCTGTAGCCCTCCCTGGATCCATTAGCCAATCACCTCTACTTCCACATACACATAGAATCTGGCTGCTGCCTTCCCTTCCTGCCATCTCCCACCTTGGAGTCATCGCCTCTGCCCCCTAAGGTGCAAACTCTGCCATTGGTCTTCCCCTGTCATCTGTGGGTAGCCCGGCAGCCCATGAGCTACATCACTGGCACCAAGCCATGCCTCTGCTCAAAATCTTCCAAAGACTTGAGAACAAATAAGTGTCCTTTTATGACTTCCACAAAGCCCTATAAGATCTGGCTCCAAATATCTCTGTTCAAATCTTCTACTGCCTCTCTTCCTCTTGCCCCCAGCAGTGTTGGCCGCCTTCTCTGTTAGGAATAGACGTGCCATACTCCTCATCTAGGACCCCGTGTTCGTGCTGAACACGCTTCCCCCTAGGCTGCCACCCTCACCTCCCACAGGCCTTTGCCAGAACACCACGTAGTCACTGACACCTTCCCAGACCACCCAATTTATGCTTTCAACTCACTCCTGCAACCCGTGTCCTCCCATCCCTTCCTACTTCTCCATCTTATATTTTTAATTTTTTTTAATCTTTCACTTATCTACTTGATACAGAGTCTTGCTACTGCTGCCTGGACTCATAGTGATCCTCCTATCTCAGCCTCCCCAGCACTGGGATTACAGGTGTAAAATGCCACCACACCCAGTTTCAATGGCCGGCTTGGTACAGAGCCGGCATGGCATGTGGTACCAGGGATCAAACCTGGGTCCTTGCACTTGCCAGGCAAGTGCTAAGATAACCAAGCTATCTCTCCAGCCCTCCATCTTATTTTAAATACATCCTACTTATATTTATCTATATGATGTTTACTGATTATTCTCTCTTTCTCTCTCTTTCTCTCTCTCTCTCTCTCTCTCTCTCTCTCTCTCTTGCTAGAACATGAGTCCCAGAAGTGAGGATATCATTCAGTTTTAGTCACTAATACAATCCAAGGATTTACAAATAATACCTGGCACACTTGTAGTTGTTTAAAAAATATTTGCTGTAAGTCAGGCATGGCGGCACATGCCTGTAATCCCAGTTCTCTCAAGGCTGAGGCAAGAAAGCCAGTGTGAGTTCAAAGCCACATAGTGAGGTCAGGGCTAGCCTGAGCTACATAGCAAGACTCTGTCTCAAAAAAAAAAAAAAATGTTGGCTGAGAAAATAACAATAATGTTATTGATCCTTGTGCTCTCTGTGTCAATCAAAATGCTTGATGCTCAGGAATCCAGGAGGAAAGGGTATAGCTCAAATTCTAGCCAGAAGAGTGCAAATCAAACGGCCATGAACTGCTAATCTAGAGACCATATGGATATGGAAGAGGCCTCAGAAAGGCAGAGGTTCATTGTGTTATGGGGAGAAGCTGGAGAAATTTTCTAGAAGGATGGAAGACTTAAGGTGAGAGCTGCAGTTTATAGGCACAAGAGTGCGGTAGGCAGCCGGGCAGAAGGGTGGGCACAGGCCCTGAGTGTCAAGAGCTCTCGGAGGAGCTGTTCTTTTGGCTGGGGTAGGAATGAAGGAGGAAAGGAGAGAGTGCTAGGCTAGTTAGCAAAGCCTGGTGACAGAGGTCACATGTGCTATCTGTATTACGATGGGAACCAATAGTCTGATTGGTGAAGGGTGGTTTGAAGGTGTCAAATCAGAGGCTGGGAACAAGGAGGAGACCGGAAGCAGCTCCCCGGTACAGCTGCGCACCTACTCCAATGTATCAGGGGGTGGGGGTGGGGGTGGGGGTGGGGCAGGGATTCCGCTGCCAACCACAGGAGGCGTGAGCAAGAGTGGGCCCAGGTGGAGTGCGTGACTGCCGCCGAGCTGGAGAACGCAGGACGAGGGGCTTGTTTCCTTTTCACTATTTCCCACTTCTCTCTTATCCTTCAGTGTCTGCTCCTTCTAAGTCTTGACCACCCCACCTCTTCTTTGACCCTTTCTCCCTCTCTGCAAATGTCTCACCTCAGCCTGAATCTCAACGCTGCCACCTCTTTTTTTTTTTTCTAGGCCAGGGAAACGCCTTCCTAATTCTCCTGCTTCTCTCGGCCTAACCACTACATGCTGTGAGTGCTGTCTTCGCGCACTGCCACGCCCTGTGCACTCCTTGGGCCCTCCTGTGTGTCCAGCTCTGCACGACTTTCCCCCATAGCGGAGCCCTGGCCGCACAAGCTCTCCTGCACAGGGGGCCTTCCGCCTCACGGTCAGCCGTGGATGCCCCTGCAGCAAAGAAGCACCACCTCACTTCCTCCTCATATCACGTTTTTTAACTTTCAAATAATTATTCTGCATTTTTTTAATGCCAAAAATATTCGGTAGGCGGGTCGATTCCCACCTCTGGCAAATCACTTTTCTTTTAGTGTGGAATTTAAAAAGCCTTTAACTCCACTGGGTTGTAAACTTGGGCTTTGGGCCACTTTTTCCTCCAGAAGTGGAGTATCCCTGTGCTTCTAGCTCCTGGGAAGGACCAGATGGATGGTGGAGCTGGAGCCTATTCCATGTGTCTCTGAGGAAAGCATGGATGCTTGGGGCCTTCCTGGAGGAATCCACCTGTCTCAACTTTGAACTCAGCTCCAGCACCCACTGGCCCAATCCCTACCAGGTGGCAGAATCTCTGTGTCCCTTCTCTTTCATTCCTTAGAAAGCATCTGAGAATCTGCTATTATTTATTTCATTTTACATAGGAGGTTAGCACAGAGGAGGAAACCCCGGCAACATGCTCAAAGTTTCAAAATGTAAACTGCAGGCACTGAGTCTAACCTCAGGGGCCTCGTTCCGTACCATCCCTCCTTCAGGGTGGCTTTTATGGGGACCGTTTCCTTAAGTCATTCAACCAGGTTTCATCAGAAGAGAGTTCCACAAAATATGTCATTGACTCCCACATGGAGATGTCCCTTGTCCTCCTCCTTTGCTTCCTCCTCCTCTTCCCTCCACTCTGTCATCCTTGTAATATCAAAACCAAAGTACCAAGGATATGAAATATTACCCGGCTGAAGTTGAATATAAGATTATAAGATGCCTTCTCAGAAGCGCCTCCTCACCTTGTTTTACCTGGCCCTTCACATTTGCTCACATTTCCTGAGGAGAGGTTCAGCTCTCTTTATATTTGCCTGCAATCTCTGGTCAGAGACGAGAAAATTCCAACCTAGAATTGCTCTTCTCCCCTTCCAGAACAAAATGGCCAAGAGGCTGGGCTTCTGTGGTAAGAGGGGTAGAGCATTATTCTCGGTCTCTAAGTAACAGTATTTACTTTCTTTAATTGTGACTAGAGTAAGTAGAGTGCCTACATTCTTCATGGAAGCCCCCTGGGCCTTAAAAATTCCAATTCAGTAGCATCTCCTTCCAAGGCTGGGACAAAGGAAGGGTCAAAGATCTCTTTGCTAACCTAACAAAGCCAAGCTTGCATGATATAAGCTTTTCAGTCTTTCATCACACATTCTTTTCTCAGCCAGGGAGATGGCTCAGTAGAATAAGCACTGCCTGTCAAGCACAAAGGCCTGAGTTTAAACCCTGGTTCTGCAAAACAAAACACATTCTTTTCTCTGTTCAAATGTGACAACTTTTAACCCGTGGAGCCAGATTCTGTCTGCAGTGGCCAGGTCTTCACGCCATAATATTTGAGGTAAAAAGAGCTACTGAATAAATGGAATGCAAAGAACAGAAAAGTTGAAGGAGACGAGAGGAGAAGGAAGGTATCATACTGAAAGCCTAGACAGGCTTTTCCTCTGTGGGAAAGAGGACTTAGAATATATATTCAAGTGGAGCCCTTTCTCTAAATAGCTAATGGCTGCCGCACCTTGGAGGAAGGCCCCTTGGCAAGAAACTGGGGGAGACTGGTAAAATTAAACTCGTTACCTTTATTCCACCAAGGCAAGTATGGAGGGCAGGGAACAGAGACATTTCCAGGGGAAGAGTGAGGCCAGCACACGTACCGATCGAATGTTCCATTACAAAATATACCTACAGAGAAAAGAGGAGACTGAATGAAATCAGCTATGAGCACAGAGTCCGCTGAGAGAAGCAGAGGGACCCAGGAGCCCAGAGCCCACCACATTCTGCCACCGGAAGTTTGTGCAACCGTGGCAGAGACCAGTGTGAGCAGTGACCCTGGAGCGATTTGGGAAGCGAGCAATGCTGAGTGCGGCCCAGGACATCTACCCCACGTCTACCCACCGTCTACCCAGCGGCCTTCGTCTACCCACCTTGAGCACCAGTCAGTGAATGCAATGCGCCCAACATGCTGACTTTACTTTCCATGACCTGAACTCCCATGGAAACTCAGGGTAGAGGACGTGTGTAGGCCCAACCTTGAACACACCAGCTGTAGAGTGCCACACAGTGACCGGTGGATAGAAAGGGGTGCGTGTCGCCTAGGTTCTTAGCCACATGAACACAGGTCTGGTGCGGCCATGCCTCTCCATCCAATATGAATTCAATGATCATTATGAGTTACTTGTGCCATCGCAAGCTTAAGGGATGGGTTACAGCTCAGTGTGTAGCCATGGGAAGCTGTAAACTTAGAACCCCACCCGGCAGGCCTCCCCAAATGAAATGGAGGGGTTTTAAGCTGTGCCACCAATGTCCGCATCACAAGCTCCTGGATTACTGCTATCCATCACCTTCTCTATTCTCTCCACTCCTCAGCCTCTCCCTAAGAAGCCAGAAATCAGGCTCGTCAAAGGGAACAACCAGGTCACCTCACTGCGGACATGCCAGGGCTTCTGCCCACCTGGGTGCTGCGGATCAGTGCCTGGTCTGCCTGGCACTGCTCAGCTGGGCACACCACTCACAGCACGGCCACGGCTAAGGAAGACTAACCACCCTGCCTTGGCTTAGAAGCGTCGCCTCCTGAGAGAAGGGGGGTTCTTGTGGCTGACAGCAGGAAGTGGCTGCCATTGTGCTGAGTCAGAGGGGTCTTCAGAAGGAGCTGAGATGGCTTGAAAGCTGTGACTTGGGTCAAGGAAAGGAGAGTTGAGGGATCCTGAAGCCTCCAGGCTCCAGAGTGGGGTGATCTGAGAGGAGCCAGGAGCCTGAGGAAGGGGCAGCTTTCAGTTCAGCCTTCAATATGCTCCCCCTCCTCCTTCTCTTCCTCCTCCTCTTCTCCTCCTCCTCTTCCTCCTTCTCCTCCTCCCTTTCTTCTTCTTCTTCTCCTCCTCATCCTCCTTCTCCTCCTCCTTTTCATCCTTCCCCTCCTCCTCTTCATCTTCCTCTTCCTCCTCCTCTTCTTCTCCTCCCCCTTCTCCTCCTCGTTCTCTTCTTCTTGTTCTTCTCCTTCTCCTCCTCCCCCTCCTTCTCCTCTCCCTCTTCTTCCTCCTCCCCCTCCTTCTCCTCCTCCTCTTCCTCATCTTCTTCTTCTCCTCCTCCTTTTCTTCCTCCTCTCCTCCTCCTCCTCTTCCTCCTCCTCCTCTTCTCCTCCTGTTCTTCTCCTCCTCCTCCTTTTCTGCCTCCTGTCCTCCTCTTCCTCCTCCTCATCCTCTCCTTCTGTTTTCTGAGACAAGTTCTCACTCTATACTTCAGGATGACCTTGAACTCACAGAGATCCTCTGCCTCAGGTCCCTGAGTACATGCACCAAAACACCCAGATTTTCCCACCTTCTCTAAGTGGTTAGGTTCAAATGGATTCACCCAGGGTCAGTATGCAGTTGAGCCTGCAGAATGACCAAACTGATACAGATTTGCTAAAACACACTAAAAGCCGAACCTATTGGAAATTTGAAAAAGAGAAATGTAATTGCTCAGGTACAACTAATGCCCTGGAAGATGGGGAAGCCCCCTCCCACTTCACCATTGCAACCCCCCTAATGGTCACTTTACAACAATTTCACAGGTCAGATGTCTAGGCAGTGAGTGTGCAGTGGCTGATGGCTTTTGTCAAAGAAGGCTACACCCACATATATTTTGTCTCACATTATTTTCCAGTGAGCAGTGGGGATGAGGGTCTGTTTTCTCTTCTCAGGATCCTCTCACCAATAGAACACAGCAGAGGTGACATGTGACTTCTTGGGCCAGGTCAAAAGAGGCAGTCTGACTTCTGGTCAGGCTAACCCTTCCTGAGGAAGCCAGCCATCTGCTGCAAGGAGGCCCAGCCCACTTGGAGAGGCCATGTAGCAATGTTCTGGCCACCACTCGCTGCTTGATTCTCAGCTGAGAGGTGATACAAACCGAAAGACGTAGCCATGCATGAGCCTTCAGTTGGCTCCATTGTTTTATCATTGTTTGAAGCCACTAACTTTGGGGCAACTTGTTCCATAGCTATTGATAACTACCACATGGGCTTACCTGAAGAAGGTTCCTTAAGCAAGTCTCGCAGACACCTCTCCTTGTACTGAGCCCACTTCCGAGTTGTCTCCTCAAGCAGAGACCCTGTAACCTGAGAAACAAAATCATGGTCACCCTGGTTAGCTCAAGCTGGAGTGCAGCATTTTATCTCCCACCAAAGTGTCCACGGTGGCCTGTGCTTAAAAACAAGGGCTTTGATGTCTCACATGCAGTTGCAAAAACACACGAATTTTACATTTACTCCTTAATTGAAGCATATACATTTTTATATAAATATGGAATTTTTCTTCAAAATCTTTATGTGAGGTTGACATTTCAAGAAGATGTAATAAATTAATCTTAATTTGCACACCTTCCACAACAGCAGCTGCACATCTCTAACACTGTGCAAACCCAAAGAGAGAAGCATTGCTCTAAGAGGAACTCAGTAACAACTGGGAAAGCCCAGACCCTTTAGGAGCCTGTGTGTCCATAGTCAAAGCTATGGAGTGCACAGACTCTATGATGCTGTAATGAGACCCTGGTTTTGGATTGGTTTGGGTTTTACCCGTCACATTGACTTTTCTATGCCACAAAATACAGCCAACACTTTGGGAGCTTCATAGATGATTGAGTTGCCAAGCAGTTGCTCACTGTAAATGGGCACTTTTGATTTCAAAAAGAGCCTTTTCCTTCCACTGTTCAACTGAATCACTTTTTGGATAGCCGCATTGTGTTGTGGGCCTTGTGTTAAGGAGGAGTTACAGAAAAAGCAGAGCATCTTGTCTTGAAAAGCATGTGAGGGCTACTGAAGAAAAAGCAATTAAACAATCAGCTGGGACTCAAGGCCCAGGGCCATTCCACCCCTCTTCCCTGCAGCTCCCAGCTGGTGTGGGTGTATCCTTGGCTTTAAGGGTTTTTCTTGCTCTCACAAGGGGAGAAATGCTTTCTTGGGCCAGGTAGACCACCAAAAGAATAAGATAGGACAGATACAACCATCACCGTAAGTAGGTGTAACCATCAATAATGGAATAACTTATTGTACCCCTACTGGAGATGCTCTACCTAAATACATCAAAACTTAATCACACACACACACACACACACACACACACACACACACTCACTCAATTCCTACTGCAAAAATATACCTCATCTGTACATCCCAGGGTTGGTCTGCTTTCACCTTATAATCAGTCAGACCCACCCTCTCCCTCCTCTGTCCAGCACACCTGCCTCCCACACGGCAGTCCTGTCTGGGGTCTGGAGATAGCTCCTTTACACCCTTCCAAGAGAAATGCACAACCAGTTTTTTGAAGAAGAGTTTATGAAATGACCACTGACTGACCAGATTTCCCCAAGTTTTTCCGATTATGATACCCTTACTGTTACAGTAATTTTTCCCAAACATTCCTAAATCAAAGACAATCTACAGTCCTATTTGTTAAGTAGGTAGGTCCAAGCCGCTCATGAATATTTGAGTCTTAACAACCGAGTGCCTATTGGATACTGCACAAACTTCTCAAACTTTAGAATCAGATTGGACACCACCACCACTTCCTGTTCTACACTGGTTTTGTTTTGGTGCATTTTTGCTTTTTGTCATAGTGTCTGGGTTTTATTTTTTCAGTTTTTCAAATACCACATTATCAAAAAGAATGAAATATGACCTAGTACGCAACCATGACCACTTGGAGGGTACTAGCAGTTTGTACAGCGTCTGATAAATGTCAGATACCACTGTGTGTGCTCAAACAACTAAGATATCTAGCATTATCCCTGGGCACTCAAAGTGGTAGGCCACCTTAGCACACAGTACAGGAGCCAGGGGTGTAGCCAGCACGGAGTACCACAGATGATACAATAATTGCATTGATCTCCTAGTTTCAATTTACAATGTGCCTTAAATCTCTGCTAATAATATCCCTCTTTGAATAAGGGCTCAAGAGATAACTAGTAAGTTTACTAACATGCTGTAATGGGACAGTACCTGACGCATTATTACAAAATCAGCAGATGACTTCAAATTTAAACAATGAGTTTACAGAATCTTCAAAAATCATCAAAGTATGACTTTTTCTTGCATAAGATGCTAATTATATCCTTAAGGACCAATGAAGAAACAGTAAAATCAGTCCCTCGATTAATGCTTCCCTGCACCCTTGTTCTGTGCCATAGCTAATGGCCATGGACAAAAAAGCAGAAAAACAAACTGAACTGAAAACTCCTGGATTTGGTCAGCCTGGGGGAGCTGGACAACTCACTGTCTTTCTAGATGCTTGGAGAGCACCCACGTTCAATCAGTGAAGTGCCAGATTCTGAGGAGAGGAGACATGTGGGTGGAGCTTTTTCTAGCTGGAAAAGTTCAGCCTGGCCTTGATTTCTCCTTTTCTTTGCATAAGTAATCAAATAATTAAATAAATCTTTCTTTATTAGGGAAAGAATATGCTTCACTGTAAGCGCAATAGGAACCACAGATACTGAAAAGGGGACAAAGGGGAAGTGCAATCTCGTTGCTCAGGAATTAGCTATTTCCAGAAACTTCTCTGCACATACACACATTATCTTATATTTTCCCTTTTTTCTGTTTTATTCCAACCAAAAAGAAAATCATGTTTTAGCCTTTTACTTTTCACTTAGACATATGATGAATATATTTCTCTTTCAAGGACTATACAACAAATAAAGTACCCTCTAACAGGCACATAATAGTCAGTGGTAGAATGTGATCTGATTTAGTTTTAAAATCCTTTAACAACAAATATTCCAGTTGTTTCCAAATAACATCCTTTCTAACATAAAAGGTTCTGTGTTGAAAATTCTGAAAGCAGGGGTGGAAGTATGGCTCAGTGGTAGGGGCCTTGCCTAACATGCATGATCCGAACCCAAGGTTTGATCCAGAAAGAAGGAAAGGGGGAAGGGAGGGAGGGTGGAAGGAAGGAAGGAAGGAAGGAAGGAAGGAAGGAAGGAAGGAAGGAAGGAAGGAAGGAAGGAAGGAAGGAAAGAAAGAAAGAAAGATCTTAGGAAAAATTCTCTGAATTGGAATTTCTGGAATTTCTTTGAATTAGAACTTGAATTGGAACACCTATAAACATTTTAAAGATATTTGATGATACAGCACCAGTTTATCCTCAGCAACACAAAGCTCTCTTCCAACTTTGAACTACAGCTCTTTTATACACCCCCTGGGCAGGTGTAAAATCCACTTCTCCAAGAGCCCTCACATTTATGTTTTTTGATGTCAAAGCCATTCCTAAATTATGTAAATGAATGGAGCGGGTGCACATAGAAGTGGCACTGTTTCCTTGCTTGTATTTAGAAACTAAACTGTCCCTGAGAATTTCTCATTAAGTGAATTTGATGAAGACTTCCTGCCAGCAAACACGCCATAGTCATTTATATTCCAGGCAGGGAAAGTATCTAGGAGCAAACTTCCTCATGGACGTTTGCGCGAAGCCCAGTAACATAAACACATGGAGAAAGGGTGAGGCTGAAGATGGAGAACCAGGAGTGGGGCTCCTTAGAACCACAGTGACACACTGGAGGACAGACAGGGCCCGGAGCTCTGTGCATGCAGACTGGGTGGCAGGGTCAGGCATGTGATTGATCATGGAAATGCCAGAGCCACAAGGGCCAGGGGTGGGCTTTGTCAGCATTAGAAGGCAGCCCGAAGCACTGCAGATGATGCAGTTGCAGTGTATAGTCAATGCTCCATAGCTCCTAAGAGGGCGAGAGACAACAGAACACAGGACTTGACCCTGGATCATGAGCTACACGATGGAAGCCGATCTGGAGCTCATCTGTTCATCTAAAAAAATGGTTCATCAGTGAAGCTGTTCTGAGAAGCTTGGGAACACTGAGCGTGACAGCGTGTCAGGGATCATCTGATGCCAAGCTCTGTAGCAGTGCTTGGCACCTGGCAAGCAATCCCAAGACAGAAGGTGAAAGAAACAGGCAGCTAAGTGGACACCTTCATTTCTCATGGGAGATTTTCAGAGAACGGAAGCCAGAAGGAGCGTGCCGAATCCCCTCTTTCAGGACCAGCTTCACCACGAATGACACTGTCCTGGGGATAGAGGTGGGCCAGGGCCCTGGGCCTCGTGGAAGTTCAGGTCACTTAGCAAGAGGATGCCACTGTGGTAAGACTTGTACGAGCCACATGTCACTCACACTGATAACCCCAGAAGGGCTGGAAGGCAGCGTGTGGAAGGATGGGTACTGAATTCAGTGGCAACCTCTTGCTCTGAGCTGGCATTAAAGAAAGCCTGATGAAGAAACATGTGTGAGACCTGATGTCACAGTCCTCCCTCGGGGGACAGAGATTGCAAATCCCAAAGCTGCGAACAGGGGCCGTCCCTGCCCAATGAATGAAAGAGCAGACATGCCCAGGAGTACTTACTCAAGCGAGTGGAGCTGTGGTTCCTTCTCATCATAGCCTCCTCTAAAAATGGGGCCTAAAAGAAAGGTGAAAATCTAATCCTCTTAGATAAGAATGAGGCAGGTCACCAAAAAGCTACGAAGTAGGATCAACTAGGTAGGGCAGCTGAGAGCATCAGCACCAGGCAGGTGTTAGGGTATTCACGTGGTTGGTGTGTTCTAAAACTATGAATTAATATGAATATTACAAAATAATATTTACATTGTGAGCACATGTTTATTGTTTTACTTTTTTTTTTTTTTATAAATGAATGGCAGAATAAGGTCTGGAAAAATAAGTCCTCAAATGGGAACGCAGGTGACCTCTGACAGCTGGAACCACTGTGATCTGTGGTTTATGCTTCTTTAGATTTTGTAGGTTTCTTAAAATATTAAGCATTGGGCATTTTTATGATAATTAGAATGCAAGCAAGCAAGGAAGGAGGGAAATGAAAAGATGAAAAGGCACAGAAAATAATTCCTCCAGTTTGAGGGAATGCTACAGGCACAGAGGAGGCTACAGATAGCAATTTTAAAAGCTGTTTAGTGTTCACAGTGACATGGGAAAATGCTTACAACATGATGTAAAGGGAAAAAACAGGATACAGAACAGTTCATACTTCATTTCAGCTATGTGGAAAAAATGCATAGTAAAAGGATTTAAGAAAAAGATGCCAAAATATATATACATATATATATATATTTTTTTTGTCTTTTTGAGACGCCAAAATATTAACAGTGATTGCTTCTGGGCATTTAGGTTATGATTGATTATTTTTCTAATACTACTTTCTATTTTCCAAGTTGCTTAAATTACTTCTATAATCAGAAAATATAAATAGTTGGCAACATCAACAATAAGAATAAAGAATTTCTCTTACTTGCTTGATGGAAACCAGCAGAACCAGAGCAAGGAAGGGCCTCCCTCGGGCCCAGAGCAAGCGCGTCTTTTGAGGGCAGAGGGGGCTGGGCCCCTGGGAGGCAGGGATGTCCATACACAGCACCCAGATCCTGGGCCAGGGTCCCTTGCTGCTTGCTTCAGGCCCCAGCTGGTGCCAACGGGGCCTCATCGTCCTGGCCACTTTCACCAGTGTGCACGCACTCCTCCAGCGCTCCGAGATGGACCACAGGCAGCCTCGTCTTGCATTCCTCTTCTTCCACAGAGGAAGTGTTTGTACAAAGCTTCTGCACACTGCTGGGAGCCTCTGAGGCAGTCTCAGGAGAAATAGTGAGTCTCCCAGTTTCTCATCCCCCGCCTGCCCCCCCAAAAGCAGGGAGATTTTTCCCAGACCTCCACCAAGTCCCCAGGATTTCCTCAGCAGGCCCAGAGACACAGCAAGGCAGCCAGTGGCACCCGCCTCAGGGTTCTGCTCAAGGCACAGAGCAGGGGTGAGACCTGCTGGGGCTCAAGCTGGTGGAGAGCGTAGAACCTTGTCCCAGTCAGGAGGCAGCGTCTGTGCATGGCATACAATGCTTTCTCAGGCAAGAAGGTAGGCCAGGATGGGCCAAGACCAGCCACAGAGGCAGGGCCACTTCTGAGCCCTGGATATGCAAAGAAAATAGGGGGCAGTTGCTAGTCTGGAGCATAGCATTTCCTAAAACCGGTGATTCAGATTCTCTCTGCACAACAGCAGAATGAGGCGGTGACAAACCCGGCACTCTGTCCTCTTGATGCCCACCCATGCCGAGTGCAGCATTGTGTCCTGCAGGCACTGCCCTCAGCCCACCTGGAGGCCCTCTCATGGGGTTCGTGATCCATCACTCGCTAGCCTACAGATTCGTCCATGCCTTCTCACCCTGATTCACATTTGCACAATCTTTTCGTTCCTTATCTCACATTGCCACACAGCAGGTGGAAGGCAGCACCAGGAGGGCTGGGCCTTCCGAATAGTTACTGTGTGCTGCTGTACCAGAAGGTGCTGTCTGCCCTACACAGCTCTTGATCTCTAGGAGGCTCTTGGCTGAGCCCTAAAAGACTCTGCCCTCACCCCACCTCCCCTCCGCTAGCCCCAGCGTCCCTTCCAACCTCTCCCAGCCTCCTGCACTGCAGGCCTTTGGGGAGGTTAAGAGGCAGGGAGGAAGTGATTCCAGAGCTCCTCTACCTCCCTCTCTTTTTCCTTTTATTTATCTTTTTTCCTCCTTTCTTTCCTTCTTTTTTTCCATTTAGGTCAAATCATAGCTCATCCTGTTAACTTAATCTGATGGAACAAATTCAGAATATTTGGGGGAAAAAAACAGGTGAGCACGACTTACTAGAAATCTTCAAAATGCCACATGGCAGGATTTTCAACCTTGGTTGTGAAATGCTCAATCTGTAAAAAGAGTTCCAGAGCAGACTTTTATGGGGAAGTGGGCTCAGAGTGGTCATCACTGTGGTACCACAGAGGGCTAGGGCACGTGACGACTGATTCGGCTGTGAAGCCATCCTACACCTGTGCATCAGAGGTGATTTTCCAAGTTGCAAGCTGGTAAGGAAAATGTCTGCTCTCACTGACTATTCTAACACCTCTTGTATTTATTTATTTTTTTTAATTTTTTAATTTTTTTTTTAATTTTATTTTTTGCAGAACCAGGGATTGAACTCAGGCCCTTGCACCTGCCAGGGAAGCACTTATTCCACTGAGCCATCTCCCTGGCCCCTCTAACACCTCTTTTAGAACCTTTTCTCAAAAATTTCTCATTTCCTGAGGGGATAAGGGCTGGGTCCACCCGTGATTCTTGCTTCTCGGATGGGTGAATGCCATCTAGTGACAAAACGTGGTAATACTGCTTTCCCTGGAATGGTAGCCAGCCAGGACACAAAATGAACCAGTTTATAAGGCTGTTGAAACCCTGGAATAAAAGTTCTCAGGCAGGAAATGCAAGGAGCGACCAGCCCAAAGGTCTCTGCCCTTTTCTCCTACCTTGCAGGCAGTTATAGCTGGCGGACTTCAGGAGCTAGCAGAAAATCAAGGCCCTGTGTGCGTCAGGTGCCACGCAGACCTCAGGCTTATTCATTTCTTATGCAGCTTTTTGCTTTCCTGGAGTCCCTAAACGCCTTTTCTTTTCTCATCCTCTGAGTAAAAGGCAGTAAGAACGAACCTTCTGAAGGAGCCCATATCGCTCCTGAAAACTGGCTCAGTTCTATGTTATGTGTATTTTACTACACATTAAAAAGGAAACCAAGGTCCCCTGGCCATCTCCAACCTGAGGAGGACTGAGGGCCAGCCCCGTGCACAGGAACACGCCCCAGCCTGCGCCTCTTTCCATTTCAGGCCCGGGCTCACGTGGATGCGGTGCACAGGAGGTGTTCAGGTTCCCCAGAGAGACGTAAGGAGTCTAAGTCAGGATGCCAGATGGCGGGGATGAAGCGCGCCACCGGGGCGAGGCGGGGACGAGCAGGCTGCCACTGAGCACTTCATTCAGCCATGGACAGGGCCAGGCGCCAGCGAGCCCTGACCCTCCTCCCCACAGGCCTGGCCCTCGCCTTCTCACTCGCAGCCATAGGCAGCAGCCACTGGTGCGAGGGCACGCGGCGCATGACCAAGCCTCTGTGTCAAGACGCCCTGGGGGAACCGGGCTGCATCCGCTTGACCTGGGCCAGCGGCAGCGGTGGTAACGAGAGCGAGGCGAGCCAGGCAGTCCAGTACATTTGGGAGACAGGGGACGACAAGTACATCCAGCGAAGGTTCCACTCCGGGCTCTGGCATTCCTGCGAGGAGAGCCTTGACGGCACAGGTGAGCTCACCCATAGGCGCCCAGGTGACAGGTGCAGTCTGGTGCCATGAGGAGGGACTCGGGACCGGACACCTGCGCTCGAGTCCCAGCGCAGCCTCAGACTGCCTGTGTATCCTCAACTGGCCCCCTCACTTCTGAACCTTAGTTTTCTTGTTTCTGAAATGGGGACCACTGCAGCACTTATCTCCTGCTGATACTGTGACGATTAGCTGGCTAGACGCCCATGAAGTACTTGTAAGACTCCTTGACACCTTGTGTTTATTTAAATATTACCTTTCACCAACTGTCATGGTCACCCAGTCCCTAGAGAATCAAAGGTGACTCCCATCCAACTCTAAGCTATGTCCCTGACATTTTTCCTTCACTTTATTTAATATTGATTGATTGATTGATTCATTGATTGATTCATTGATTGATTGATTGACTTTTTGAGGCAACTTGCTATGCAGTTCAAGGTAGCCTTGAGCCCACTTTGTAGCTTGGTCTCAAGCTCCCAACAATCCTCCTGCCTCAGGCTCCCAAGGGCTGGGATTACAGGTGTGCGGCACCATGCCAGCTCTCCTTCACTTTACAAGGGGTTGTGAAACACAGATTCTCTCTTTAAGCATTAGGCTTTTACTATCATCAGAGCGCCTTCCACCTCCACAAACAGGCTCTCACCAGTCACATACATGCTTCAGAGAGTATGTCAGAGGATCCTTGAGGTAACCGTGCAGAGTAGATGGTATTTATCAGCTCAAAACCAAGAAAAAGGAGGCTCAGAGAGACTCCACTAGGGCAGCTGTTTAGCTCATTCCTATCTTATTCAGACCCGATTCCTGGACATCTCTTGAACCTCTGTTGGTTTGGGGGGAAGGGGGAGAAGAGCAAAAGGTAAAGAAAGACCAAAGAGAAGTGGGAGGAAAAGGTTAGTACTTGGAGCACGTCACTGAGAAGCGTGATTTTTGTTTTGTTGTTTTGCTTTGAGACAGGGTCTCCGCGTAGTGCACGTAGGATGGACTAGAACTTGCCATCCTCCTGCCTCAGCCCCCCCAGGGCTAGGATTACAGGCATGTGTCACCACCCCCAGCTGGAAAAGAGTGTTTTTAACCTCACAAAGAAGGAAGCACAGGGCCCTCCATATTGGATAGGTTGCCTCTAGGCCCTCTCAAAGACAGAAATGGTCCCCTTGCTTGGAAAGCTAAAGGCTCAGAGGTAGAAAGGGACAGAATCACCCTCCCGTCCCTACTTCTTTCCTGACTTCAATCTTATTACACTTTCTCTACAGTGTTTTACATTTCCTAGAGTTTCTAATTGCCTCTTCTTTTCCCTTCCTCATAGCATTTGCTTTTCTAAGTCCTAAGAAAAAGGCAACCAGAGCAAATACTACAAAGTGCCCCATTCTGATGGCAAACATCACCCGTGTGTGGCCCCCAAGGGCCATGCCTGGCCTTTCCCGACCATGCATTCAGGTCAGTGCACACGGCCTTTGCACTCTGTGTGGTGCAGACACAGCGGTGGTACTCGAGCAGACACCTAGCCGGCCACCCCAACTGCCTGCTCAGGGACAGCTGAGTCTCTATATCTTCACAGGAAAGTGCAGGGGGCTCCTGACCCAGGATGCAGTCCTCCAAGACAGTCCTAGGTTTAGGTTTAAAACCTGTAGACACCGTAGCTCTATGCAGGTGGCTTGGAAACCTTCGCTCTTTCCAAGATGTTCACCTGAGGACCCCGTACTTCTGCTTGCACAGCTGTACATAATGGCCTCACCAGAAGGCAAATGTCAAGGAATCAGGCTTACTCAAGGAATTTGTATGCAAAAAAGCCCAAGTGCTAAGTTCTGAAGGCTTTTCTTCAACAGGTCTGGAGCAGAGTGTTGAGACCTGCATTTCTTTTTTCATTTTCTTCCTTTCTTTTCTTTTCTTTTTTTTTTTGGTGGAACTGGGGATTGAACTCAGGCCCTTGCACTTGCCAGGGAAGTGCTTATTCCACTGAGCCATCTCCCCAGCCTGAGACCTACATTTCAAAAAATAGTCTTAATACTTCCTTTATGTAAGTGATCAACTCATCTTGAAAGTCATTTAAAAACCCAAGAGTCCCTGCCCCCTCTTTCACTATAAATAACCCCCACCCTCCACAGGAAACTATGTTTAACTTAATTCTTTGTTATAGTATTTCCAAAAATACGCTCATACTTCTATATCCATTTTAGACAGTATTTATGGGCTTCTGATTATAATAAATAGTATTTAAATTTCTCACACTCCCAACATCCTGTATATGCTCAGCTATCTTCCCATTAAAGTGATGTTGCTGGTTTCTGTAAATCAACACATCAAGTATTTACTTCAACTGTATAAGTTTTTTTGTTCTTTTGGAAACAGACACCTCTTATCAACTGATGAAATCATAAAAACGTCATGGTAGATACCGTAGTTCATCCCTCTAATAAGCATATTGGTCTAGTCTTCCCTCTTCCAGCATCTCCACCTCCTGTGAAGTGGGTGATCCTTTTCATCATTCTACTCCATAGAGATGATAACTTGGAGGGCCGCAGGAAGTTATTTGCCTCTTTGAGGCATTTTTCCAAGAGTAGAGATAGCATGAATCAGACCCTCTATGCAAATGATACCAGGGAGGGTGCCAAAGAGAATGAACAGGAGGTCTCTGCTGTGTGAGCAACCCTTAAGGAAAAGTGAAGCTGGTTCTCAGAGCTGAAGGTAAAGCGCCTGACAAAGAAGTTTGCCCAAAAGATGCCTCGAAAGGCGAGGAGGAGGCTCATCCGTGAAAAGCCAGGCACCATCACAGGAGTGTAGACAGATGCACAGAACTGAAATTTGAAAGCCTACAATGGTGGGAAAAGCTAGCAGCCCCTGGGTCTCTGCAGAACCCAAACTGGCACTTGTCACCCAGATCAGGGGCATTAGTGGTGTGAGCCCAAAGGGCCACAAGGTGTTGCAGCCTCTTCACCTTTGCCACGAATATTCATTTGACTACATAACTACTGTTCATTACATGGGATGGTATGATGATGATGTTTATTATTTTGGACAGCTTTTGGCTTCTCCTGAGGTTGGTTATTGCCTTGACTTTTACCATCCTTGTAGCATTGCTGCATTTATTCTGCTCAACTCTACTCTCCCTGGGGGTATCAGTATTTCTAACATGCCCCCTGGTGGTGATGACAGCATGACCATGACAGAGCCACGTCTGAGGGTGGATAAAAGCCTCTAAAAGAGGGGATTCGGTGCAGCATGCAGAAAATTCACCCGCAACCCTCCATGTGAGGCATAGTGCTGGGTGAACGGAGGAATACAAAGGTGACTGAGTCACTGTGCTAATGATGCGCTGGAGGGTTTAAGGCACAAATAAAATAAGGGAGAATATGCTAATGGCTGCTAGTAAGGCTCAACTGTGATGGGGCAATGGACAGGAGGCAGAGATGGTTATTTCTAGCTCTGGGCATGGGGATGTTCTCCTAAAGGAGACGACCACTGTATTGGGCCCTTAAGACTGTGATTATAATAAATGGAGATCAGAGGAGCGAATGTTAGAGAAGTGAGAGTCCAGACCCAAGGCTTGAAGACAGAGAGAGAGACAGAGACAGAGATAGAGATAGAGACAGAGACAGAGACACCACACCGATGGTATCTGCTCCAGAACACACGATGAGGAAAGGAGGAAGCCTTGCCACAGAAGAACGTGACTCACAGAAGTGTGTATATGTACCTCTATGTCATCTGAGGTAGTCTTTCCTCCCATGAAACATAAGGTCACTGTCACCCTGGTGGAAGGACCTAAACAGGAAACATCCCCTAGAGAAAGTCTAATTGAAGAAGACGGACATTGAGATTACTATTTATATTATCAAGAGAAAAGAGCCCTCAAGCTGAGCTTGAGGACACTTAGAAAATTCGACAGGATTAGAAAATTCCGTTTCCTCAGACAGCAGTGAACTGGGAGGAAAACTCTTCACTGTCCAGACTGGAGGGAAGAATGAAACTGGAAATTAGGGGAGGGCTGGAGGTATCTGTAAGCTGGCCACCTGCATGTCCCACCATGTATGGCTCCTGTCATCGTCAGAGTGCTAGGCAGACGAAAGGTGTAAACTGTCCCTGAGACTTCTGATAGCAAGTTGTTATATAGCATGCGTGTGTGCGTGTGTGTGTGTGTGTGAGAGAGAGAGAGAGAGAGAGAGACAGAGACAGAGACAGA
>PVKA01019365.1:0-19267 GCA_004027165.1 Ctenomys sociabilis | reverse complement strand
ACAATAAAAAGAATAGTTTTGTTAGACAAATTTGGACACAACTGCATTATCACATTTCCTCGCAGGACCGCCATGCCCACTAGCGTATTGAAAGTTCTGAGTAGGCCTGAGACAAGGAAACCTGTGCTATGGAACATATCCCAATGTGTCCCCCTACTTAATGACCATATAAGAAATGTATAGGTTTACATAATAAGGACTTGTATAATAAATTATATATTAAAGGTTAATTAATGTCCTGTGAGATTGGTTGTTCAGTGGAGTAGACTTGGGAAAAAGCTAGCCCGGAACAGAGGTTATTTTATAGGTGGGAAGAACAAGTTCCTGAGGTGCAAGAGCCCACTAAAGACACCGCAGCTAGAAACCGGTGCAGTGGGCGCAGATTCCAGTGAGTGAGCTGTCCTGTTAGCACACAGTGCAGCAAATTTATTGGAGGGCAGGGACTCCAGTAAATTTCTTTCAAAGGGCCAGGGAGATGCCTCAGTGGAATAAGCACTTCCCTGGCAAGCACAAGGGCCTGAGTTCAACCCCCAGTTCTGAAAAAACAAAACAAAACAAAAAAAGAAAAACACTCAATAAATTTCTTTCTTTTTTTTTTTGGCAGAACTAGGAATTGAACTCAGGCCCTTGCACTTGGCCAGGGAAGTACTTATTTCACTGAGCCATCTCCCCAGCCCCAAAATTTCAATGAATAATTTTGCACCTATCAATCTAAAGCTACTCTGCTCGTATTTTACATAGTCTTTAGTTATAAGTTCATCAAAATCTCTAAATATTGTCATCACTTTATTAAGAAGGAATAGGATCTCCTCCCCAGAACATCTCCCCCAACAAAGAGGAACATTATCACTTCTTTGTGTTGCAGAATACCCCTAACACAAGAAGTGTAGAGTTAGATTTTTACCTTATAGACCATAAATTAATACCAACCACAATGGAGAATCGATAGAAAGTTGTATTTCAGAAATTACAGGACTGGAAGCACTGCTCAGTGGTAGAGCAATGGCTTAGCATTCATGAGGCCCTAAATTTCAACTTTAGCTGTGCAAGAAAAACAAAAGGAAAATACTGCACACTTTAAGAAGTTGAAGTGACAGTAGATGAACCAGCTGGGATTGACAATGACCTTGACACTTCACGCTGGCTAGAGAGGTGGCCTCTTCTTCGGCTCAGCTTTGCAGTCAACTTATTCTTGGTAGGACACTGAAGTCAGATCTTCTGATTTTTTTTAAAAAACAAGGAAGATATTTGGGTTTTGGGGTTAAATTTCCCCAACTTTAAAATCTCTTTAGAACATTGTATGAGCCCAAGAATGTATTTTGCACCAGAGCATGCAAGCTGGGAGTCCCCACCCCATCCCACCCCCATTGGAGAACAGGCCACACAAACATCTGCTTAGTCTGATTTATCACAAAGGTCTGTAAGATTTGGGGCACAAGAAAGAAAAGGGGTAAGCAGGAAATAAATGGGAAGGAGCCTGAACAGTGCAGAGGACAAGGGCGGGGAGGCAAAGTGAGCTCAGTTGTTGGCAATGAGGACCTCTGTCTATGAAAGGCAAGCCTGGCCCTAAACAAGTCCTAGAAAGGGATGTCTGGTTGCCCCAGTACCCTCTGCTCTGCTACCCCGTGGGACTCATTGGGTATTTCCTTCAGAATGAGCTCCTTCTCCCTAAATGTTGACTCTCCCAGGAATCCTTTACCTGAAATACTAGTTCTGGCACCTCCAATAGAACTTCTCTTTCTTCCCAAAGCCTAGAGTGTTTTAAAAAGAGAATTTCCCACCTCTCCTCACATTCTGAAAGATCTGAAAAGTCCTGGTTAGGGCAAGGCTCGGGTGTTGCTTTTCCTAATTAGCCAAGTCTATTTATCAAAAAATGTGACATTTAGACTCTGTATTGTTCTGCTAAGCTCAAACAATCCAAGGAGAGAAGGACATGAGCGGCCCAAGAGAGGTGCATGAGTTACCCAGAGGTGGATGAGCAGACAGGCATGGCAGAGAGAGTGCCAGGACTTGGATACTACATCTCTGGGCTGGCCTGCTGTGCCACTTGACTACCGTGGCACTGCCAAGCTATGTGACACCCGCTTCTCTGGCTTTGCAGGATTTATGAAGATTTTTTCTTTTAATACTGCTAGCTTTATTCAAAATGAACATCATTTCTGAGGATTCATGTTAATCAAGGGGTCACCATGCTCTGACTCTTAGGGCCCAAGCTTATCTCATCCTTCTAAGCTTTTGGAAGCTCTCTTAATCTGCTTTGCTGGCCACCACTCTCTCCCTGCTGCCTGCGCCTGGCTCTGATACTGGCTTCTTTATTCTGTTGGGAAAGGTACCTCTGTCCTGAGGACGAGAGGCCCTTACTCCTCGCTATAGTTTGGACATGACTCGAATGCATCCTGCAAAGCTTTGTGTGCTAGAAGCTTGGTCTCCAGTGCGGGGGCATTAGGGTGGCTGAAGCGGGGGAGCATGGAGAATGATTAGGACTTTGGGGAGCCACCCTTAGAGCAGATTAATGTAGTTGTTATAGGGCCCTAGTTAATCTGCAAGAGAGCATGTTCTTGCAAAAAAGAGCAAGAATTAGCTTGGACCCAAAGAGTCAGACCACAGGGACCCCTTGATTAACAGGAATCCTCACAGCTCTTGAGCCTTCCTGCTTCCCATGTGGCCATGCGGCTCCACTCTCCCTCCTGCTTACTCTCACACCCTGATGCCATCCACCATGCTGTTCTAACAGCTAGAATCCCCTCACCAGAGCTGAGCAGAAGCCAGCACCATGCTCTTGAACTGTGAGCTAAACAAGTCCTTTTTGCTTTAGGGAATATACAGCCTAGTGTATTTTATTCTAGCAAAAGAAAAGAGACTAGTACACCCCTTCACACAGTAGGTAGAGATAGTGGGTCCCAGGTGATATAGAAGAAGGTGCTGAGTGTCAGGAAGAAAAGCTCCTCTTCAATTCCTGTCTCTACCAACTTGGTTGAACCTGGTCTCCAAATGTGTACAATACAAATACTTGTACTTGCCTTTATCAGTAACTAAACTCACAAAAATAGGTCCTGCTCATACCTTATGCATACATACATAGACACCTAATATGTGCATACGTACACACACACACACACACACACACACACACACACATCTCAACTCCTTTTCTTTCACAGTCAAGAATTATAGTGGAATGTGAGACACTGGGCCACTTATAAAAACGAAGGTTCTTACTAAACAGACCTATTTCTGTGTCAGATCTAGTTCACAAAAAATCACAAATGTTGATACTTTCTCCTTAACTATCTTTAATCAGAAATAACCTAGAGATTCATATCATAATGAATACTGTCTCATGAGCTAAGAACCCTTAGTCTACGGCTCTCAGCATCAGCCCTGGTGGGCTAGGATATGCTGCAATCATAAAACTGCCCCCCAGATTTCATTCATTTAAGCCAACACACTTATTTCTAGTTCATTTTATATGTATTTCTCATTTTATCAAGGGGTGTCCTCTTGTTGCTGTAAAGGAGCCCAGGCTGATGGAGACATAACCTTAACACATGCTTCTGTAGTTATAGAGGCAAGGGGATGGGACCCAGGCAAGCAATGCATTGGCTCTTAAAGCTCTGAACAGCAGTAACCCACCTAGTTTTTGTTTCCAATTCATTGGCTAAAGGTCACATGGCCAAGCCTGACGTTGCAAGGCAAAAACCTCATGGCGGAAGGGCAAGGCAGAAAATACTGCTCACTTCAAGGTAGTTAGACAGCATAGAAGGTTGGAAAGATCCAGAAAGAGAGAAAGTAGCTAAGGACAAGAGTGCATCCATGTAGGCTACCCCCATGGTGACCTAATCCCTCTAAACAAGTTGTACTTTCTCATAGCATCTTCAGCTACAAACTCACCAAGGACTTACCCGCAGGGCTAGCTAGCCCCTGCTCAAGTCACCTTCCAAAATATCACCTCTGACCATGAGGGACTTTGGGGGCACATTTTCATCCAAACCATCTCAAGGAACTCAGTAAGGCAGATGTATCACACTACACAGAGGAGGAAAAACAGGTCTATGAGCATTAATGTAGTCTCCCACAATCCCCTTTCCTTGTTTAAAATGAACTATGATGCAGTTAAGGAGCTGGAAACACCATTTTCTCCCTTAACATCAGACCTAACTCTACTTATGGCTGTCTGTGTCTCTTAGGTGAACAATGTAGGAGTTTCCAGAGTATAATACCAGCTGAGGAACAAGGTAAATCCTTTACTCTTTTTTTATTATTATTTTATTTTATTATTTATTGGGGGAAAGATGAGACAGTTATTTGCATTTTCCTGTGAAGTCAAGCCCAAAAGCCAGAACCACAGGTCCTTTTCATGTCCCCCATAGCTCTGCGGTGTTGGCAAGTGCAAAAGCCTACATTACACGGGGAGAGGAAGTCCAGTCGGCAGCATCTCCTATTTGCTATGCTGTAAATACTCCCATCATAGCCAATTTTGAGCTATCACAGGAGGTGAGGGAGGAATAGGAAAAGACTGTGTCTCCGTCAGTCACTATCACATAACTGAGACGCAATACCTGATACCTGTATCTTAAAGGAGAAGTGCATTGTGTTTTATGATTGTAGTCCTTAGTCAGTCAGCTCCAAGGTGGATGTCATGGTGGAAGGGCCTGGACTAGGAAAGCCACTCCCACCACAGGAGCTGGGAAGCAGAGCATGAGAGGAGGAACCAGGGAGGGAGATGTACCCTTGGAGGTCACATCCAGTGACCTGCCCCTTCCCAAGCAGGCCCTACCTCCTAACATCACATTTAGCTACAATGTTCCTGTCGATCACCTCTCAAATGCCCTGCTTATAAGCGTATGAGACTTTGAGGGGGGGAGACATTCAGCTATGAACCCTCACAGAGCAAATCTAGGATAGCACTGCTTGTAGCTTTATATCACTTTCTCTGCTGTGTATCACTCACTAAAGTTATAGTTGTCTTTTTAGTACCTGTTTTCCAAGCTGAAACAGAGATTTTGCAAAGGCAGATACTAGACCATATGTGTTACATACATTGCTGTATCCCTCTCCTAACTTGACTCCTAGTATGGCTTTTACAAATGGGGACTTTCCTTCCCATTCCCTTTACCCATCCCACTCCACACCCAGTGTAGCGCCTGACAGCCACAGGCAGGATCCCATCAGAGAATGAGCCAAGCAGCCTGCACAGAGACAGTGAGGGTTCTGGAGCTTCTAAATGGGGCTCTCAACTCACAAGCTCTTTTGCCCTCATCTTCAAGCTGGTGTATCTCCTTAAAAAGACAGAGATAATATTTTTCTGATGGAATCAAAGCAACATATATCCTTTTGAGCTGGAGGAGTAGAGATCCCTAGACTTTCTCACTGCTTCCCATTAGAATTTTGTGTCGTTTTTTCCATCCTAACTATGAGCAATCTGCCCAAACATCTCCTTCAGGCCTTCAGAGCCCCTTTTGTTTGCCAGCTTTCTAAGATGCAACAGAAGCATGTGTGACTTTCACTCTAAGACATTAGCTTTTGAGGATTTGCTTTACAAGTCACTATGGTTCAATATGGTCTGAGTGTGCTTGCCAAGAGTTCGTGTGTTGGAAGTCTGGTCTCCTGAAAGAACCTTTAAGAGGTGCTGAATGCTGGAATGTGTTAAGTCCATTGAGGTCCTGCACTCAGAGGGGATTAGTGTAGTTCTCATGTGACTCTGGGTTAGTTCTTGTGAGAATTCTTATAGAGGAGCAAGCCAGCCTCCTCTCCATCTCTCTCTGGGTCCTGTATCACCATGCATCCCTCCTTCTCATGCATGAGGCATCACGATGCCTCCCACCATGATGTAGCTCACCCAACAGTGACTTCACAAGAATCAGAGGTATACTGTTTGGACATTCAGTACCTACACTTGTGAGCTAAATCAACCCTTTTTCCTCATTAACTACTCAACTGTGGTACTTTGTGACAGTAATAGCAAATGAACAAACAGAAGTAATCTGAATCAAAGGATTAAACCTTTCAGTACTCCTGAATGCAAAATGCTCAACCCTTCCTTCCTTTGGCAGGTGTGCTGTGGCTGTCCATTGGGGCTGAGGTCCTGGACATCTTTCTGATGCTGACAAGTACTATCCTCCTGGGCTCTAAAGTGAGTTGTCACAGCTCTGGGTTCAGCTGGCTCACGGTGGAGGCCTCTGTAGCCATCCTCATGGTGCTCGCAGGTACTTCCCAGCAGCATTGCTAAGGCATACAGATCTCTCACTGACTGCCCCCCCCCCCCAGGGAGCACAGCGCTTCAGACCCCTGCCCCCTCTGGCAAAGACTGGGCTGGCTTTCTCCTGCCAATGGCCGGTTCATCTGGACAGAGAACAAATGCCACTGGGTAGGAGCAATGTTGCTTTGGGTGTCTGATGAAAAGAGAGCAGATAGGCACAGAGGAGAGGAGAGTTCATCAGTATGGCTTTGTCTTAACCAGGGAAGTGGGTATGCTGACTCTGGGGGCAGAAGTCTCCTCATTTAGTGCACTGGTTTTCAGCTTGAATCTCGGGGGAATCCTGCCAGGCTCCAATCTCTGCTACTTAATGTTGTGCAGCTCTGGGTTAATTACTTAACTTCTCTAAGTTACCTATCAGAATGTAGCACACACACACACACACACATGCACACGCACACGCACACACACACACACACACACACACACACACACCAATTCTCTTAAATTGTGCTTAGTCCTTTTTCTATCTGTCTGTGCAGTTCAATTGCAGGAACAAGGTGTCAGGTGAAACACTTAAGGACACGTAGCTACGGATACACCCTACACACTTTATGGAAGCTGGAGAACTAGCATCCACCCATGTGAGGGAGAGAAACTCCTCCACTGTGCTGTTCACTCCTAATTATGGCTCACAGAGCTCTCCTCATGCAGGGCTCCTAGGCATGGTGGCTCACATGATGTACACAACTATTTTTCAAATCACTGTGAACCTTGGGCCAGAAGATTGGAAACCTCAGACCTGGGACTACGGCTGGTCATACTGGTAAGTCGCTCGGTCATGGTGCTCAAACCCTGGTGGACCAGCAGAGATGCACCCTGGTTTTCGTAGGACACTTGGTATTGGTCATGGTGCTGACTCCTGCTTCTCCTGTGACCCTGGGTAAGTTCTGTCACTTTCTGTCGCCCAGCTGCCTCATCTGTAAAGTGAGGACACCTTCCCCAAATGTTTTTATAGAGATTGGAAGAGATTGTGTTTATAAAATGTTTAGCACATGTTAAAGCCCTCAAGACATGGAGACACCATTGTCCCATACATTAGCCTACTTAATTTTTTTTAATTCATTTATTTATTACAGTGTCTTGCTACACATCACGGATTCTTTCTTTGCGGGGGTGGGGGGTCAGCTCAGCCCGCCCTGGGGGGAGGGGCTGGCATGGCATGTGGTGCTGGGGATCAAACCATGGTCCCTGAGAGGCACTTTAGACTGCTGAGATATCTTGCCAGCCCTAGCCTACTTAATTTTTTGCCACACGTTGTGGGAGCATATCCTCCAGCAGGCCACTAAGAAAGGATCCAATGAGAGGACAATTCTTTTATTCCTTGTATATCCAGAAATGCATTTATTTAATGCTTTGCATCTGACCATTTGTCAGAGTGCAGAATTCTTTGTTGAAAATCAGTTTCCTTAGAAATCTGTGCCCAGCATGGTAGCACATACCTATAATCCCAGCACTTGGGTAGCTGAAACAGTAGTTTGAGGCCTACCTGGACTACATAGCCAGTTCAAGACCATCCTGAAGTACAATGAAACCTAGTCTGGGCAATTTAGCAACTCAGTAAGATCCTGTCTCAAAACAAACCAAAGAAATCATAAGAGCTAGGGTTAAATCACAATGCAAAAGCCCCAGTACCCCCGTACACATACGTACACACACGTATGCACACAGATTAAAGATACTGCTCTATTTTCCTCAGCATTTATTGTTACTGCTAAAAGTCCAGAATCATTCTGATTATGTGCCTTTGTAGGTAGTTTGTTCTTTCCTTCTGAACTGTCAGGATGATGTTCTGTGTTAGGGATTATTTTTCCCATTATGTTTATTCTTCTTCCTGTGCTTGGTGGACCCTTTTGAATATTCATATCCTAGAATTCTGGATATTTTTCTTGTGTATTTTTCATTATTTCCTCTCTTTCGTGTTCTATCATCTTTTTAGAGGATTCTTACTAGTGAGATATTGGGCCTCTTTGGTTAATTTTTGAAATATCTTGTTGCTTTCCTTATAGTTTGTATTCTTTATCCTTTATTATATTTTCTGAAAAATTTTCCTCTACTTGTCTTCTAACCTTTCAGGTGAATTATGTAGGATCTTATTTCAAAAGCTCTTTCCTGTTTTAGTTGTTGTTTAAAGTGTTCCTGATCCTGTTTTGTGGATAAAACAACTTCATGTTTCCAAAGATACTGACTAAAGAGTTTTGTTGTTGCTGATGTTGTTGTTGCTGCTGTTTTAGTTTCTCTTATTATCTTTTGCATTTAAAACTTTATTATTCGTTTGTTTTCTGAGACAGGATTTTGCTACATAGCCCAGGCTGACCTCAAATTCATGGCAGTCCTTCTGCCTCAACTTCCCCAAGTGCTGGGACTACAAGCATGCTCCACCATGTCTGGCAAAATTCTTTTTTTTTTTTCTTTTCTGTATGTGGTGGGCCAGTTCTCCAGTTGTTGGTGCCCTTGCTTGTCAAGTCATATTTAAAGATAACTGGAAATTCTTGAGCGAAGTTGGAATTTTCCTACTGACAGGCTCTTCTGGAACGCTATTAGGTATAGAGCCAGCTGTTTTATTTGGGAATTCCATCCCATAAACACACACACACGTCAGTTTGTGAACCTTCTCTCTACAACCACTCAGTGTCTCCCAGATTTACAGGAAGTGGGATAAGCTTATATGCTGGGCCAGTGATTTCTGAGGTTAACCGCAAGACGGGAGCTGGGAAGCTTCCCATCTAAATGCAGTTTTCATGAACTTTCTGTTTTCAGACCAGATTTTCTCCTGGCTTTCCACTGGGCCTGTTGTCTCTGAATTTAGAGAGCTTGCTCCTGCACACCTTCCCCAGCAAATAGACCTTTGCTTTCTCAGGAGAGAGGGAAGGGTACAGTGTTTGTGGTGGAAGATAGGAAGGGCCCGCCAACCACACCCACGCGGCCAGCACTTAGCCAACCCCCAAACAATGCTGTTGTGTTTTCTTTGTTTGTTTCTTTTGTGCTTTAAAGTGCTTTGCTGCTCAAGGACTCAATAGGGCAAATCCAACAGAGGTCCTCTTGTCTTGTGGGAGGCCTGTTCTGTAGCGCTCTTATGTGTACCCTTTTCTGTGAATTAATCACCCCACTCCCAGCTGCCTCCCAGCCTCTCACATCTTCTTTCCAACTTTCTTGGCCTCTGTCTGTCCACGTTTGTGTGCCAAGTTTCCATGTCCTTGGAGCGCAGAGGGCAGGAATGGTCTCTGAAGTCAATCTTCCCTTAAACCTAGACATTGTTGCATGCTATGAAGCATTTTTCACATGAGAGGGGGTGTTCAGCAGCAAATCTGCCTGGTGGGATCATGAGACACCTACCGAAGTTCTCTTCTCTGATCCTAACTAAGCTTTATCTAAAACACCGAATTCAGCATCCCCTGTGATCAGTTGGGTCTTCTCCTACAAATGATATTTTCCTACTATCAAGGTTTATCTTCAACTATTCAACTTCCACCCAAGTTCAAATCAGAAAAATGAAAACATTGAACAAACCCAGGCCCCACCAGGCATCCAAGGGCTCTTTCTGGTTACCCAAACCCATAGTACCAGGGGGTAACAAAGTACCCATAGTACCAGGGGGTAACAAAGCCCAGAGAGGGAACCAGCTGTTAAGTTATGAGCTCTGGAGTCAAATCTAGACATCCCACACTCTAACTGGTGATTGTGCAAAACTTGGGCTGATTTCTCTCTTTCATCATCTGTAAAATGAGGGTCATGATTGTGCCCCAGGCAAGGAATGACTTACCTAAGTGTTGCTTTACATAATCTAGTATTCACCACAGCAACAATTGGTATGCAACAATATTAATTTTTGTTTTGTTTTTTGAGACAGCATCTTACTATAAGTCTTAGGCTGGCCTCAAATTCCCAGCAATCCCCCTACCTCAGCTTGCCAAATGCTGGGATTGCAAACACGCATCCCATGCCTGGTGTAATTATTATCCATCCAGAAGTATATTTGTTTAGTTCTACAAATGGGTCATCTTCTCTAAATCAGCTTCTTGTTCATCTTCCTCTCTACCCCGTAATAATCAACATGTGAACATTCTTTGGTACCAAACAGATGCTAATTACCATATCAACCCAGCACTAGGTTCCATGTAGCAGGGAAAAATCAGACCATCAGAGCAGAAGGCAACAGCTTCCCACTTAGATGGGGATATATGAACAGCACTAATTAACACCAGTGTCCTGGTGTAGAGCTAAGGATGCTAAGTAACATTTACCTGTAGCCAATAACGTACTAAATGTTCCCCACACACTGGCTCCTTGAATTCTTTGATTGAAACCTAGGGGACAGAGTTGATGGTATCCTGATTTTACAGATGAGGAATCTGGTACAAACAGGTAAACTGACATCTCAAGATCGCAGAGACAATAAGGGGTGGGGCTCTGCTTCAAACCCAGCAAAAGGACACCAGAACCCATCTTCCTATCCACTGATCTGGAAAACATACTGACCAGGTCCTGAGATTTGTAACTGGACTTCAGGTAGAACCTGAACATTAAAATTGGGTAGAAGCTGGAGATGGTCCCCTGGCTCCCGCCACCGACCAGGAAGCCCCAGAAGCACAGCCTGGGCCCCTCCCTCACTGTGCCTTTTGTTCGCAGCCTGGCCTGGGCTTCTTTTGCCCTCTGCATGGCTGTGTCTGTCACAGTCATGAGTGGGTACTCAGCCACCCGCCTGGAATACGGAACATGGCACAAGACACAGAAGAGTCGAAAGCAGCCTCCATGTAACCTCCAAGCGCCTCTGGCTTCGCAGAGGGTTTGGGGCCCAGGAGCTACTTGCAGCCCTGCCGGATACACTGTTGTGAAGGATTCAGGCCCCCTGCCACCAAGTGTCCTAGGCAAGGTGTCCGTGTGCTAGCCAGCAGACTGCAACTACCAAGCCTGTACATGCCTCTATGTGGAGGAGTGAGCTGTGATGGCTGTGGTCCGAGTCACCCTCCACTCTGCCTCCCAGCCTTACCTACACATCTCTGGCTCAGCCTCTCGTTCCTGTAAGCCAGTATCTTTAAGTGAGATTACTTTTACAGAATTCAAACATTGATACTATAGCATTAAGGAGCTCGGTTAGCTTGCTGACAGTTCAGAAAGGTACTAATAGAACAGGGAACGTGTCAACTACTAAAGAGAAGAAAGGATGAAGAAAAGCGACAGGAGGTCTTTCTAATAAATGCGAATTGCATTGCCCACCAAGATTTATGAACAGAAAAGCCCAGAACTTTCTTCCTAGTCAACACAAACTAAGGCATGTGTGATAATCTTATGCTCTCCTTTCATTTTCATTAAAAAAATTAGAGTTTGTTAAATGTTATGTTATTTAAAAATACTTTTCTGGGCCAGCTAGCTCAGTGGACTAAAAGTCTGCTTAGGAAAACTCAGCAGACCTGAGTTAGAAACCTGGAGTGCTATACCAGCCTCACCCCCAGGGCGCACTGAGATAGCAAGTAGATTGAGACTGGGCGTGGTGCAGAAAACAGGAGGATCACTAGGAGTCCAGTCTGTGTAGTGAAACCCTGTAGACCCTTCCTAAATACATTAAAAAAAAAAAAAAAAAAAAAAAAAAACCTTTTCTTTGGCATTTCATAGATTCTATCTATGTGGAATCAGTCTGGAAGGGTAGTCAAAGGATAGAAAAACCAAAAACACAAGCAAATGGAAGGGTATCTTATCACAGTTAAATGGAACAAAAGCTTGACTTCTCCTTTTTAATTGCCAGGCACTTTAGCTTCTAAAAATAAACACTGCCAAGCATGCAAGTTTTATCTGTGTGGATTTCCTAGCATGTTCAACTACAACACTGTCATTTCATCTTGTATTTTAAGCTGATGTGTGACTGAGATCACAAATTGTTGTGAGGCACATGAAAGAATTTGAAAGGTTTTTCTGTTTTTGATTTTTTTGCAGGGGGAGGTGATGGGGAATTGGGCTGCCAGAGTCTAGCAACCTTCAATATGTCTCAGTTCAGATGAAGTTTTAAAGTTGTATTTCTGTGTTTAGTAAACATGTCTCTTCTGAACAAAGGTGACTGTTTCCAAATAAAATACTCAATCTGTTTATGCTGAACCATAAAAATTATGCTGTTCTAGAAAAAAGGAAAAAAAAATCCAGTTTACTCCTTCATGTTTGGATTTCAAGTTGAGCACCTGTCTAACAAATGCTGGCCCTGTGGAATTTTGTGCTCTGCTGTACCGAGTGTATTTAAAGAGATATAACATGGATTGTCATTGAAATAGCCTTGGGGCTGCCTTCACCACGTGCTTACCCAGGCGGCTTTGTAACTGGGGTCACCAGGCAGGGAAAGGAGCCAGTGGTCCATTTAGGGCAGGAGGGAAGACCACAGAGCACTGTTGCTTGAGTCAAAATTCACCTTTCACTGCATCCTCTGAGCTTCCATGGCACTGTGCTTCCATTTAACTTTTTACGCTTTTAAATGCTTGAGGGCCTGGGGAGTCTGGCAAGCGCAAGGGCCTGAGTTCAATCCTCGGTTCCGCCAGAAAAATAAAAGCTTGAAGTGTCATTTGTATTCTAGTATAACTCCCAAGGAGAAAAGCACAGAAATCATGTGTACAACAGCATGAAGAATCTCCAGAACATGAACACACCCACATGACCAGGGCTGTGGATCAAGCAGCAGAATGAAAGTGTATCATTTTCATCCATCTTTGCTGGGAGATAGTGGGATTTTCATTCTTTGCTGTACTGAAATAATCTCTATCTGTCCTCTCAGAGATTGTATATTTCTCTGTTAGAACCTTATACTCTAGAGCCAGGAAACTACCTATAAATCCTGGCTCCTCATTTTCACCTTGAACAAGTCACTTTATTTCTCTAGGCCTCAGTTTTCTTATCTGTAAATGGGAACAATAATCCTATTTTAAAGAATAGGATATTGACATTAGTGAACGTAAATATCTTAGGACAGTGTTTGGTATACAGGCAGTACAGAGAAAAGAGGAACCATCAATTAAATTCCTGGGTTCAGTCCTATGAGAAAACAGTGGGGGGGGGGGGCTGAACCAGGCTTCTAAGTTGGGGAAACGATAGTGAAAAGCTCAGCGCCTGTGTCCCAGGAACAAATGAGCCAAACCACCAATTATTTTCAGCCTGGAAGCTTCCAGGCCTTGGTGAACCAGTGAGTGAGTGGTTTTTATCATGTGTCTGTAATGCTTCAGGCACTATGCCATCCCTCCTGGGTCAGAATTTCTTTCCTAGCACAGTATTCGTACAGTGCCTGTTGGGTCCATTGTAGAAGAACAGATCCATGTCGGCTCCTTCCTTACAAATCACACCAAGAGCCAAGCAGCACCCAGAGGTTGTTTGTTCTGAATAAGTCAGCTCTATTTCAGAGTTGGGGATTCACCTAACTCGGCATTACCCTTGTTTTTACAGAGTTGATGGCAACTGCTAGTGCATTACCTCCCTCAGGAACTGTAGCTGGGTATTCTGGGCCTAGACGGAAGCCTTTAGAGGCCAGAAAAGGTCAGTAGGTCTAGTTAAGGAGCCGAGAATTAGATTTGCTCATGTAAACATTTTGAGTCATTAAACACTTATAAAGAATACATGTACATAAAGCCTATGTGGGAGACACAGCATGTCCAGGATTCTATCCTGCCCTTAACAAGCCAACTGTAGAAACACTTCAGTGCAGAGCAGCTATTGGGAGCAAGGGGGAAAGCCCAATTTTCTGAAGACTGACAGACACTTCAGTCTCTCAGGTGGCTGACTGACAGCACCTTGCCTTAAAAACAGAATGTAAAGGAGAGATGTGAAGAGCTAGACTTTTTAAAAATTGTTACATGAAGCAGGAGAAAAACTTCTTCTGCACCATGAAAATGTGCAAGAAATGAAAAGGATATGAATTTCAAGATAAAAGAATTTGGAAGGACAGACCAGGCAAGAAAGTTAGACAAAATCCATTGGGTTTTCATTTCTCTCACTGCTTATTTTATATATTCTCGTACAAAATATCTCAATATGTATAAAATAATGTCACAGACCTACAACTCAAGCCTCGCATCCCTCTTCCCTTCCCTACATCCCCATGTTCTGCTAAGAACTAACCACCACCTGAGAATCGTCTCAGCCCTTCCCACAGGGGTTCACATTTGGTACATGCAGACGTGTTCATACAGTCCTGGATGGCCTTAAATGACAAGCAAACAGTAGCATCTTACTGGGATTAACTAAAAGGAGGTCAGACCACTTTGTTTTCACTTTTTAAAAATATGCTAAAATATACCTACCATAAAATTCACCATCACAACCACTTTAGGTGTCCGGTTCAATGGCATTAAGGACATCCACACTGGCTTGCCACTATCCCTGGGGTCCATCTCCAGACTTTTTCATTGTCCCCAGCTGGAACTCTATACCCCCTGAGACACTAACTCCCTATTTTCTCACTGCCCAGGTTCTGGCCACCCCCATTCCCCTTTCTGTCCCTATGAATTTCACCATTCTAGGTCTCTCACAAAAGTGGAATTGTACAATATATGCCGTTCTTGGGATCGGCTTGTTTCACTTAGCAGACCCTATTCTTGGAGACTGTGTCAGAATGTCTTTTCTAAAGCCCCAAAAGTATCTTAGACAATTAGTTTTGCAAGATGTCAGGTTAGTCCAACAATACACCACTCCATCTCTTCCTTACTTCCCCCCCCCCATACCAGCCCTGCCCTCTGTGCATGAAGGATCTGTGGACTGGGCTCACCCACCCTGTGGAAGACACAAGAATGGAAGCAGCTTCACGCAGCCAAAGAGCTAGCTCTGGTCGGAAGGAAGATAGCGGGCTAACCAGACCTGGATTTCAGCCTGGAAAATATGCCTGAGGGAGGAGAAGACAAAGATGACACTGGCCCAGCAATCTATTGTTTAGGGAAACATGTGCACTGCCACCTTTAGCTCCAGCATCCTTTGCCTGCGACCTCCAGGGGACATCACTGTGTCTTCCAGACATGGCACAAGAAGCACTGATCTCTATATTCTGGAGATCCACCTCCTAAACCCTTGGCTGGTCCCTCTGCCCTCTCTGTCCAGGGTTCTCAGGAATGGGTCCTTCTTCATGCACTGAGAATGACAGTGGGAGAACCAACGCAGGGTAGGAGAAAAAAATACAGGAAGAAGAGAGAGGCTTAAAGCATCCTCTCCAGAGATAGGCCCGGCCTTTTCAAGGTGCTGCATGTTCTGGGGATGGAACTCAAGACTAAACAGAAGGTCCTGATGATATTTCACATACATGCATGTACTTGTAGCCTGAAGGTAATTTTATACATTTTTAGATAATTTCACACATGCAACAAAGCTTGATGGTGCAGAACGTTCCACTTATGGCCTCATGTTAGTACTCAAAAGGTTTTGCGGTTTGGAGCATTCCAGATTTCAGATTTTTAGTTTATGGATGCTCAGCCTGTAGGAATGTTGCCATGTCCAAGTGAGCCACTGAGCAGGACATTCAGCAGGTTGAAGCATGTGCGTCAGGCCACACAAGGGAGATACAGCGCTGAGACTCAGGGCTGTCCCCACTGCACCCCACATGCTGCCTTCCTGGAGGAGGGGATGCCAGGCCACTCTCTCCCTGGTCATCCCTCTCAATAGGAGGCTGAGGCATTTGATGGGGAAGGAAAAAAGGACTCCTCCAAATGCTGAAAGTCAGAATTGAGGGACCACTCTTCTGGTTTAGAGCTCTACGGACTGTGGGTGCTAAAGCTTCTAGAGGCGGAACTAAGGAATTAAAGAGGCTCCAGAGAAGAAGGAATGAGACCAGCTCCTTTCTAAGCTGGCTTTGCCACCCCAGGAGTTCCAGAGTGATCCCTAACTCCACACATTCAATCCATTCTTGTCGGTCATAGTCCTTGATGTTCAGATTAGGAAAGCACCGTCCTTTCCAGCTTGGACAGATGTTCAGGCTTTTTCTTCTAGCAGGATGGTGAATGAGATGGATATTTGGAGAAAGAATCATTAAATAGACCATAGTGTGTGCTTTGGGTTAGAATATTCCTTGTCTGCCTTGTGGCAAATAAGATGAAAGGAAAAGAAAACCTCTCCAATTGTAATGGATTTGAGATTTCACCAGCACAAGCAAATCGCTCCTAGCAGCTGCGTCCAAGCCTAAACATCACTCTACATCAGGGAACTCACTGACCTCTCTTTCCTCTTCTTTATCACAGGCCCATGAGTCTATCACCACCAAAGTATATCTACATGTATCACAAATGTAGACCAATGGAAAGGGAAGACCCTCGGCAATAATCATTTGTTGAAAGAACAACTCTTTGTTTTTGGCAGAACTGGGGATTGAACTCAGACCCTTGGTGCTTGCCAGGGAAGTGCTTATTCTACTGAGCCATCTCCCCGGCCCCAAGAACAACTTTTGACCCTGAAAAGTTTACATGTGTAACAATGATTCACGAATCCACAGGCCGCACTGCGTTGAGATCTCCACCCAGAGGCACCAGCAGCGAGCTAGTTTCTAGGCGCACAAGAAGCACATTATAGATAAACCACCTGATTGGCTATCACCAGCATGTGCCTCTTGTGGGCGTGGCCTAATCAGTCGGCTACCGGAGACTGGATGTTTGGGATTGGCTGAAACTCAACTACTTATCACAAAACCTAAATTAGTTTTGGTCTGTAACTCAGAGCTCAAAATACGGGCTCTTGTTTAACTTAGTGCATCACCCTCCTTAAAACACTCTTCCTTCGACTCCTGGACCCTGACTTCTTTATCTCCCTCACCGCACTGGCTACTCCTTCACAGTCTCTAACTCTTGGCATACCCAGCAGTGAAGCCCTCAAATATTTCTCTGTCTGAACTTCACTGCACAGCTTTAATGTTGCCCAGCTGTGATCATTTCCATTAGCTTTGGACTTTTCCCTCATACTCCAGACTCAGAGACCCAGTGGTCTGCTCAATCCTTCCACTTAGATTTTGCAGATGTTTCAAAATTACCACTGATGAAACCGAACTTCTAGTTCAGTTATTGTGAGTTCATCACCCACACCCTCAGTGTTTGCCTGCTGCAGCCTTTGGTACCTTAAAAAGGTTAGGAGGAGGGTCTTTATCCTATTCTTTGTTGAAGTCAATGTCTTGGAACTGCCTTTATCTTTCCTTTAATACTTCCATCCAATCCACCAGCAAATCCCCCATCTGTTTTGCCCTCAAAATATGCCCATCCCCAGGCACATCCACCAACCTTGACTGCTGCCACCCGAAAGGCACGTTACTATGGCAAAAGTTTCCACCTGGGCTCTCTTCTTCTTTTCCTTATCCCCTCACAATCTATTTCCAGGAAATGAAAGTCAAATCGTGTCTTATCTTCTCTGAATTGTATAGTGGCTGCTAGCTCTTTTAGAATCGTGTAACCATGTTCTGCAAGATAGCACCTGGTGGCCACCTCTCTCGCCTCCCCTGCTATCAGCTCTAAGCCTCATCGTCTGCTGCAATGGACTGGTCCCTTTGCTGCCTCATGGGAACACCAAGCTCACTCAGCCTTGGAGCCTCTGCTCATGCTCACTCTTGGAACAGCATGGAAAATGTGAGATAAATTCACATAATGAAAGTAACCATCTCTAACTTCATACAATAATAGAGGTGACTGTCACAAATGCAGTGTTGGGAAAAAAAAAATTAAGTGGCAATTTGTGAATCTGTTTAAAGGCAGTTAAAGAAGAAAATACAGCCAGGCATGGTGGCGCATGCCTGTTATCCCAGCACTTGGGAGGCTGAGGCAGGAGGATTATTGTGAGTTCAAGACCAGCCTGAGCTACAAAATGAGCTTAAGGCCAGCCTGAACTGCATAGTGAGACCCTGTCTCAAAAAGACAAAAAAAAGAAGAAGAAGAAGAAAAGAAGAAGAAGAAGAAGAAGAGGAAGAGGAAGAGGAAGAGGAAGAGGAAGAAGAAGAAGAAGAAGAAGAAAATACATGACCAGCAGCTCGGCTGGTGAGTGAGGGCTCCAGGCCACTGTGCTGGAAAGTCAGTTCCCAGCGGTCCCAGGTCCCACTCCACGGCCCAAGTCCCAGTACAGCTCAGCCTGTGAGTGAGAACCCCAGAGGTCAGTGCTATACAGAATGACAAGGAGAAAAATGCAGTCTCAGGCCTCGAGTTACCACTAGCTCAACTGAAATGAATGAATTAACAGATACGGAAGCAAAGGAACCATGACAGAAAGGTATAGAGTAACTCTGATGAGAAGTAATTCCTGAAATAAAAAAGAAATATCTGCATACAGAACATCTGAAATAAAGAGTCAAATGCAGAAACACCAAACGAAAAACCAATGCTTACCCAGAACAAGTGCAGAAAGCACTATGCCAGCTGAAACATATGAATTAACAGCGTCTGAAGTAAGGAAACAACAGCAGAAAGGTCATGAAGAACTTAAAGCAGAAATAATTTCTGAAATAAAAACAGAATTCTTTGGAAAAAAAGAATTATTTGAAATCATAGCACCTGAAATATAGAAACAAGTCTGGAAATATACAGAGGAAACCCAACGGGGAAGAAACTCTGCAGAAAAAGAATTAATAACTACCTCTAAAGAAGACATGGATAAAAAAAATTGAGATCAGAAATATTATGGATTCCTTGAATGAGCAATACAGAAAAGAAATAGAACGCATGAAACAGAGCCAAAGAGATATAGAAGAACTAAAAATATCAATCACCAGTCTACAAAACCATTTGAGTGGAAGCAAAGACAGAGTTTCAGATCTTGAAGATGCTGGTGCAGCAAGTGAAAAGGTGAGAAAGGATCTCTTAAAAACAATGAGACTAGCCGGGCGTGGTGGCGCAGGCCTGTAATCCCAGCACTCTGGGAGGCTGAGGCAGGAGGATTGTTGTGAGTTCGAGACCAGCCTGAGCTACAAAGTGAGCTTAAGGCCAGCCTGAACTGCATAGTGAGACCCTGTCTCAAAAAGACAAAAAAAAAAAAAAAAAAAAAAAAAAAAAAAAAAAAAAAAAAAAAAAAAAAAAAAAAAAAAAAAAAAAA
>PVKA01019364.1:0-42190 GCA_004027165.1 Ctenomys sociabilis | reverse complement strand
GTTCTTTTCGTGTTGGTGACTCCCTTTCATTAGCTATGTTGCAGACCCAAAAATATAGCTAAATATTGCTGTTTGAAGGCCATGGCAATCATTTTGAATTTCTGCTATGTTTCTAATCTCAGCCACCTCTTCCAAAGTTCAACTTACTGGGCCATATTTGAATGCCTACTTAGGCATATATATGCATGTCCATGAAGTAAAAATCAGCATCTGTACATGTAAGTTTCTTCCATTTTAGAGACCCTCTTCTTACTCTGATGGGACATGCTATTGTAAAGCCAGGCTAAGGCAAGTGAAGTTAGCTGCTCCCTTTCATAATTCTGCTCTTTCCTGACCTTTATCAAAAGGTATGTAGGGAAGCCTGGTACCAGGCTCCCTTCCTACACAACTAGATCATACCAAGGAGCAATAAATAAAATCAAGGTTGGTAGCAATATTGCAGACAGGAAGATCAAAAGAGAAAATTGCATTGAAATTAAGACTAATTCCAGATAAAAGGAAACCTCTACCTTCATTTTTTTTTCTTTTTTTGACATTTTTATTCTAGTTTCCTCTTACACTGCATTTCCCTACTTATAAATCAGAACAGAGTTCCTGTAAAACACAGCTATTGCAGGGTCTTGGAAGCACCTTCATTTTAAAACTACAAGTATTCAGTATCTTCCCTTTTTGACTATGTCACAAAATAACCATGGAGAATTTATCATTTTGAGAAAAGAAAAAGTGTATGAATACCAGCTCCTCATGAGAAGCTGGCAAACTCTGCCACTCAAGAATTATCCCAACACTCTACTTTGTTTTGTTTTTTTAAATAATTTTAATGAGAAACAAATAACAGTGAGACAGTTTCAAAACTGATTAGTAGGACAGTTTCAATAATTAATACATTGTATATTGTCTTCTTAGTGGTCATTCATAGTGCAAATGCAGACATGATATCCTGTCCACAAACACTATTGAAACAAATCTTTCTATTCACTGAACTAAGAGAAAGTACCTGTATATCTATCCTAGCTATTTTGAATATATAGATACAAAATGGTCCTTCATTTGTACCCCCTTTCTTGTTTAGTTTTGGGCCACCAGACCATGACTGTTTGCACAGGGTGCAAATGTGCCTCTTTTGGGTCTTATCAATGTTATGACTTGAGCTTCTGTGATTACTTTCTGTAACACATGCCTGCTCTGAGAAGTTTATGTAATGGGCCTGCCATTCAGGTCCTAACTTACTAAAACATTCTGTGACCCTTCACATTTGCAGTGTAGATCATATGGGTGATTTGAAACACAGGCTGTAAATGTACTACATTCTGAAACAGATGAGCTCAAATGATGGGATACAAACAATATGACTTGTTAATTCAGAAACAGAATGGAATCACCTCACTCCTTTCCCCTTTTAATAAGTCATAAAACTAAAGACACATAGAATATTGTAGATACTTAATCCTAGAAAAGCTCTCAGCCAATCTCACTTTAAAAAGAAACACTCAGAGTAAAGCAGGTTGCTCAGAGAAACACAGCAAGTCAGAGCAGCTGTTCCTAGGTTCCCACTTAAAGCCTTTTCTTCCTATTATTTTCCCTTATTGGTTCCTCCATTCATTGACACGACTACAAAATTAGTTACCAAACTTGGATCTAACTGACATAACTGTGCTTTGCAAGTATCTTCATGTATCAAAATTCTGTGCAAATCTGAACTTCAGATCTAATTGGTGAAAGCAATGCTCAATAGTAAATACTTCTATTCCTCTACATTTTTTCCAACTTACAGTAATATTAGTCATTAAAATGCTTTCATAGAGCTTTACCTTAGAAATAATGATTGCTAAATAAACATATTAAAATGAGAGAAGGGCCCATAAATCAGTTCTCCTTTTAGCCATGCTTAACATGGCCCAAGACTAACAAAAGCCCCTTTTCTTTCGATTAACAAGTGTCAACCATCTCTAAAGAGGTGCCAAGGAGCAGTAATCATTAATAACAACTGTGTGAAACTTATGAGGTACCTGTTGTTTGCGGCCCTCTGGATGGAACTAAAAACACTGCTTGCCAGAGCTGAACGCAATGAAGACTAATAAATGCCAGAGCTGGTACAGAAATAAAAACTCTTAAGAACAAGTCACAAACAATGTGAAAGGGAAAAGGTGATCATGTCACTGGGGACACTGTGGATGGGTTAGTCACATATAAAGCAATTTAATAGTCTTCTGGACCAGCCAGCCCTGCAGAGCCAGGACAGAATGGAGTCTGCACAAGGCTTGGGGGAGAGGGGTCTGCACCTCCTATGATACCAGTGGAGTTGGGAGCCATAAGATGGACCAAAGCTAGTTTCTCACTCCATAAAAAATAGGCAGGAACACATTTGCAAGGTTTGGCTGTTGGCTAGATTTGTTTTTCTGTCTCTAACATGAAAAGTTGTAGGATTTCAAATGAGTATAATAATGGGTGAAATCAGAATCCCAGACAAGGCTATGGTAGAGTAGCTATAAGAGCATAAAGTACTAAAGATCCCCTCTTACGGACAAGTACAGATCTAACCTGAAGTTGAGGGTGAGATGTGCTATAGCCCTGCCCTTGAAATCCTGACTTTGATTATCAGAAGGTGCAAATTGAGGTGAAATGTAATTGGGATTGAGAAAGTGAATGCACAAACTACATATTGCAAGGTGTTAAGAAAGTTATGTAGAAGTACTATTCTTTGGAACAAATAACACTGAAGTCATCTAACAACGTAACTATTAAATTTTTCTTTCCTTCATCACTGATGTTTTTCTTGGGGACCTTGGAGAACTTATTAAGGGTCACAAATGTTGAACAACTTGGACATACTGAAAGGGACACTAAGCTGACAGCCAGAGTTACACGTTCCTGCTGGCTTCTACCACAGGTGGTGCGTGACTGTCCCATCAGGCAGCTCAACAACCCGACTGGGCTATCGCATGCCATGCAGTGGGACAGTCATGCATGTACCACCAGTCATTCAGAGATGCTCTCAGCACAACATTCAAATTACAGCCTGTGGTGAAGGTGTTATGCACAGTGGGGCACTGCCCAGTCATGGGCTCACTAGCTGTGAGGGTGAGTCACTTAACTCTCAAGTGCACAAGGGCCTGGTTTGGAGAATCCCTAATGTTCCTTCTGATGAGAAAGCTGTGACTTACAGTGTATCATCAATGACTACCACCTTGCTTCCCCAAAGCCGATGATTGTCTTCTATGAAGACCATCGGCCCTACTCAGCTAATTTCCTGTTCCTGCAGAGTACTGTTATGTAGAGAGCTGCGTGCAGCCGCACCTTAAAGATGGCGCTGGCTTCCGCCTTCCACCTTCCCGATGGTGAGCGCTCTCAGTGTTAGACAACTCCATATATGGCTAAGGCTAAAGCTATGGCTCACTTCCGCGTACCTGGACCTATTGGTGGTGCCCACGTGGCCTTCTGGGATTGGACGCCCAGAAGGTATTTAGCTAAGAGCGGGCTTCCCCCCGGGGTAGAAGATTGTTCAAGGGTCCTGAATAAACCGCTGAAAGAACAGTCTAGTGTCGCGTCTTCCTTGCTGGCAAGGTTGCGCGCGACACTGTTACTGCCCATCTGCCTCTGCCCATTGCTGTGACACCTGGAAAATACCAAATCCTCATTTTTAATCTAAGGAAGGAAAAGAAAAAAGAACTCTTGGAGGTTTTTTTAAAAAAAAATCCCTTGGATAATACTGATTTGATTCCATTTTATTTTGCCTAAAATTAAGAAACTGAAATATTTGGCAGACTATATTGTTACAAATCTAAAGTTGCTATTAGAATATGAGCTCCTCAAATTGGTCAAGCAATGGCCGTGACTCATCCACATGGCTGACACTGACAAAGGATCTACAAACTGCAGTACAGGGTTTCAGGTTAAATCCTGAGAGGATTTGACTGACCTTGTCAGATACAAAAGTTACATTTCAGGGCCAGGGAGATGGCTCAATGGAACAAGTGCTTCCCTGGAAAGGGTAAGGGCCTGAGTTCAATCCCTGTTCTGCCAAAAAAAAAAAAAAGTTACATTTCTTGTTATACAGGTCTTGCTTTATCTTGGTTCTTGCCAACCAGCAGAAAAGTATAAAAATGAGGTATAAAAAGTAAAACCGTATTAATGTGTTGAGTTGTTAAAGGCTCAAGTCAACAACTTGGAACATTGCCAGTCCTATGAATAACCCTCTATTATTATGGACTACTGGAGTATATTGGATTATTTTACTGAATTAACTCACCTACAATATTTAAATGGCAATGGAATACCCATCTTCAATAAAACTAAACAAAAAAGTGGATACAAATGAAGGACCACTTTATATCTATATATACAAAATAGGATAGATATATAGCACTTTCTCTTAATTCAGTAAGAAGAAAGATTTGTATTAATAGTGTTTGGACAGGATATCATGTCTGCATCTTGTACTATGAATAACCGCTATGAAGATGACAATATGCAATGCATTAATTATTGAAACTGTCCTATTAATTGCTTTTGAAACTGTCTCATTGCTATTTGTTTTCTCAATAAAATTAATAAAAAATAGAATATGAGGTCCTACCAAGAGTTAAGTTAGCTGTGTGGCTGGATTTAACACTCCAGGGTGACAGCCAAGTAACAAGAGTTAAAGAACAAATATTTGTTAGATAGTAAATTTGAATAGATAGTAATCATGCTTTCAAGGTGGTCCATGGTCTGGTGATACTTTGGAATCAGAAGTTTCCTGATCTTTGCCGAAACTTGTTTTAAAAGTGGAAACAAATTAAACTTTAAACTATAATAAAAGTGGAAAGTCATTAGAAGTGTGATTTAGACAGAATCCCTGCAATAATGACCTGACTAGCCACTGTGTTAAACAAGCCACATTCAGTGACATTATTGCAGTCATAACCATCAAAAGGCAAAATACTTGGAGAGATTCAAAGAGGCCTGCAGTAATTCCAAAGATAAGCCTGAATTCAGAGGAGAAATCCAGGAGGGGATCAGAAAGTACACTGCTTGAAGATTATTGTGCCATTCCTAGAATCACTGTGGGGTCATGCCCAAATGATCTGCTGGGGGTTAGCAAAAATGCTGTGCGACACACAGCAGTGAATGTACATTAGATGTGTTATTGCATATCATCAACTGATTTATTCTCAGGGTATGCCAGGGATGTATCCAGTCTTAGTTGTTAATAGCACAGTGCTGGCAAGACTGTAAATAAGGGAGATGAACTGGAATCAAAGTCTCCAAGCCTGTTTTAGATACTTCCAAGCCCTGTCACCCCCACCATTGGGTGGTAAATATACTTAGTCATTGTTTACCTATTCTCAGGATGAATCAAGAAATTTTTCTTCCCAGAAAAGAAGGAGCTGATGGTAATATCTAAATTTTACCTGACATTTTTTTCTTCCTGTTAGGGAGAAGTTTAACTCATCTGTTTCTAGGCAAGAAGCACATACTTCATTGAGACACATAGCAATAAATTTGCAAAGCCTTGCTCTTTTGTTTACAAAAACTTGTATTCTCATGTAAAATACAACAAACAAATGAAATTCTAAAATTAAAATAAGGAATCTTTCCCAAGGCCCTTAACTTTCCTTGGCCTAGGATATTTTATGAGTTTTAGTGGCAATAAAATAAACTCCTTCTGGTATTCATCAAATTTCACCTAATAAATTAATTGGAGAGCACTGCATTCACTCAGGAACTTCACTTCCAATCCCTGCTGCAAGCTGAAATGAACAAACATTTCAAGAAATTGAAGGATACACCCTCTCTTGCCATTAGCTAGCATAAGTGGTCTCATGATAACATCCTACTGAATATACCACAAATAATCTAAAACCCAGAGAGCTAGTCATCTGAAAGGAGAATGACTTCAAGCTTTAATCACCAAATGTATCAGGTACCATTACCATTAATACTATAGTAGGCCTCTGGCATTGATCTATGTTTTCTAATTAGAAAAGCATAGATTATCATCCCTGGACCATTGACATACATTTTATCAGAAGAACTTAATCAAGGATTCTTACTAATCCTCCCAAACTGGAAAAGATTCAGAGCAGGGTTGTTTTCCCAAGATCTCTACATTAAGTTGATAACAAGACAAAATAGTCAGCTTGCATGATGATGATATAAAATGATATTTTCTGATATTATTGTTCTCCTATTTATGCTTCTTTTGTCTTTATTTTTACATGTTACCATAATGTGATGACCCCCTAGAGATCAACCACTAAAGTGTGATTTAGACAGAATCCCTGCAATAATGACCTGACTATCTACATATTTTATGTGTTTTATCCATTTTCAGATGGCTACCCTTGCATACTCTCTCATCACCACTGGAAGGAAATTATTGGCTTCCTGGATCTTGACTGTATTTGACTATAAATCGGTAGATATTTCTAAGAAAAATTTCAGTAGCCCTGACTACACCACTGTTTCCCACTCTATTCTGTGATACTGTAACAGAATACCATATACTGGGTAATTCACTAAGAACATAAATTTACTTCTCACAATTCCAAAGGCTGAGAAGGTCAAAATCAAGGTGCTATGATCCGCTATTTAATGAAAGCCTTCTTTCTGCATACTTACATGGCAGAAGGAAAAGGCAAAGAGCAAGAAGGACAAAAGCTATGTGAAACTTCTTTACAGTGGCCTGAGCCTCAAATACCCATGACCTAATAAAACAACCCCACCTCTTACTACTATCACTGTGGAGAAATATGAAATTTGGAGCAGGTGCATTCAAACAAGAGCAAGGTCTTAAGGCACATACTGAGTCTGCTATTTTCTGGATGCATTCAATCATTCTGTTACTATTTTTTCTTATAATTTCCTGGGATACTTTGTCAGAACTAATCCAATTCTATTCTTCAGTCTGGTTCAAAAAACTAACAATTGGTTCATTCCTATTATGATAATTTGTGCCCAAGTATCTGATTTGATATTTTTGTATCAATATCAGAGTTTTGCTTGTTCAACATTTTGTCTATATAGTTTATTAGATGGAGACAGAAAGAAGTTTAGAAGCAAGAACTGCTTAAGAAACTCTGAAGAAGCATCAGTCTCCCAATTTATGGGCTATTTTTTTAGCAGTAGGCAGAATTTGGAAAAAGAAATGAAATTCGTCTCTAATTCAGGACCAAGTTATCAGTAACAGTGCAAGTACTCTTGAGGTCCCTCCAACAATAATTTCAATTAACAAACAAGGGCTACCTTGAGGAAGTATACAGTCTTTTTTCTTGAAGCTAGACATGGGCTTGTCTGTGCCCTAGTTAGCACTTTCTAAGACATCTATGTAAAAACCTCTAGTTAGGTTTTTAAAAGTCTGTGACCAGAATTTTAAAAAATTCCACCAATCTGTATATATCAGATCCAACTGATCTGATTCAGGGCTGTGTTTTCATACCCTAGATGTAGCAATCCAGTTTGTTGATTTTTCAGTCATTTATCATAAATTATAACCACTCCACATTTTTCTTTTTGGCAGAACTGGGGATTGAACTGAGGCCCTGCCCTTGCCAGGCAAGTGCTTAGTCCATTCAGCCATTTCTGGGCCTCTCCATTTGGCATTTAATGTGTTGCACTTAGTTGATGCAAGCTACCTTCAATCTTAAATGACACTTGACAAACGTTGTACATCAGATGACTCAATAACTACTCTATGATGAAAGATGAGAGATGACCTTATTCTGTGAAAGAAATAACCAGTGAAAACTTTCAACTTTTTCAGCTGATAATTATATTCAGCTTCTTAATGAGGAACAACTAAAGTTGAACTTTGATATCAATTGTACAACCTTCAAAATAAAGAAGTTCATACTTGTAAAATCTGGACCACAGGAAGAAATATGTGACTACCATAAGTAGTATACTTGTACAAATTTATGAAATTGGAATTGATTCATGATACACCATGATGTTTTCTATTCTAAGTTTGTATATCATTTAGTTTGAAAATATTGACTACGACACCATGTGTTGATGGCCAATGATGAGTTGCAGCCCACTACATGAATTGTGTTACTGTCTAGTGATAGCTTCGTTGATGTATTACTCATAGAGATTCATTTGAAATGTCCCAAAACTTTGCTCTTGAATATTTTTATGTCACTTTTCTGCTTATACTGCATTTATCCTGATAATGATTACAAAACCAAAGAATCTCAGTTCTTCTCACTCATCCAGGTTGAAACTAAGTCACCTCTTTCTCCCGAGGAAAACATTGAAATTAGAGGGAAAACTTACAGAATAGGTGGAGGGGCATTTATATTTCATCAGGAACTCTTGTCACTTGGAGCTTGCCATGTTTGTACTAAAGAGTCAGCTCCTCTTTCCAGAGAATGCAGAACTGAAATATCAGGCCTCCAGACCTTGGGCCAGCAGAGTATGTGGGGCTGCACAGTTCTGTTGCCTTCTGCATGAGCACATGGAAAACCCCAAGGCAGCTATGCATGCCTGAAATTAGACAGGATACAAGTTGCATCTCTGCTGAGAGCTGAAAATTTCAGTGATTTCATTACCCTCTGCCCAAGACTTCAGTCCAAGGGTGAGAGTAGCTCATGCTGAGACTCTCATCAAAGATCATGTAACTTTACTTCTCAACTTTTCTTTTCTCTTCCTTTCATCAAGGATGTTTGTTTGTTTCATATCTGTGCATTAAATTACTTCATGTAATTATATACTCTTTCAAAATAAGCTTTCTAGCATGAACTTTGAGCTTCTAGCTTTCAAAGTCCAGTTTTTTCACACTTAAAAGATTTTCTTTCAAGCTGTCACTTCCGCTCAGATATTTAAGTCTACTTGGAACTTAAGAGCCTACAGCAGCCTTTTGTTTGTTTGTTTGTTTGCTTGCTTGCTTGCTTGGCCATAACTAACTGTAGATGAAGCAATACTTTATCCACGCTTACTCCCTAAGACTGAAAGTGAAATATTTGCTTTGGCGATTCATTTTAGACTGTCAGAAACAACTTTTCTTTTTATTATTATTATTTTTTTTTTTTGTCTTTTTGAGACAAGATCTCACTATGCAGTTCAGGCTGGCCTTAAGCTCACTTTGTAGCTCAGGCTGGTCTCGAACTCACAACAATCCTTCTGCCTAAGCCTCCTGAGTGCTGGGATTACAGGCATGCACCACCACACTCAGCTTAGTAACAACTTTTTAAACCACCATAGTAAAATATAGACTTTTTAAAATCACAATGTAATATAAATTCATGATAGGTTTGTGTATATATTGTATTTTTCAGGAAAGGGTCTATAGGGTGTTCACGGTCTCACTACCAGATCAGAATCATAGTGATCCACTGGTTTACAGCCTCCCAAGAGCAGGGATTACAGGTGTGTACCACCACATCCAGTCTAAATCTCCATTTTAGCATGCTCCAGTGGCAGGCAGGGCCAGCATGGAAGGCACAGGGGTCAAATCCCCAGCCCCACACCTGCTTGCAGGTGCTTTAATCTGCTGAGCTATTTTGGCCAGCCATAGGCTTGTCTTAGTTATTTTTCTCATTGCTGAAACAAAATAGCTGATACCCAAAATTAAAGAGGGAAAGGATTACTTAGCTCACAATTCATGGAGATTTCTGTTCATAACTGACTGGCTCCCATGTAGAGTAGCTTGGCAGATGGGCATTGCAGCGAAATAGTTCATTGCAGGCAGGGGACCACAACACCAACCAAACAAGGGATAGGTTACCTCTTTCTCTCTCTCTTATATTCTCATAATATAAGAGAGATTAGGTTGGTTCCAAACCAATAAGTGGGCTGATTCAGTGATCACACACCCTTAATCCCAGACTTGCACCATGAATGAATCACACACTCTAGATTTAGCCACCTCTGCACAAGCTGGACCTATTATTTCATGAGGCTTTTGGGGGACTTCTAGACACAAGCCATAACATGTTTCTTGTCATTTTAGTGTGTATAAATAATACCGTATCCTCTAATTATATTGATCATATTAGACAACTGGGTACTCCTTCATGTTCATAATGGGTAAAATTAGGTATTTATCCATCCTCCCAACAGTCCACTGTAGGGTTTCTTTTCACTTGGATGGGCTATAGGGTACATGCTTATCACGTGCCATGCTTATGATGCTTTCTATGAAAAACGTAAACAAATGAAAGACATTCTACCTTCAAATCAGTTACAACTGAATGAAGAATAAGTACATTAGTATATTATTCCCCCAAAAATAAAAGGAAAGAAAAGCAAATGTCAGGGTGCTAGGAAAGCATTGCCCATGTAAAGGAAGGATGAGAACTTTCACTCACTGGTTGGTGTGCACAGGCCTTCGTGGAAGGGGTCAGTTTTGAAAGATGGAGAATGGACTGCGTGTGCTGGAGGAACCAGTATAGCGAGTCAGAAAGGAACACTGATAGCATGGCACACAAACAGACTCGATCAGCTCAACTGACAGTTCACACAAGTCAGACAGTGCTTTTATAGGATAAGAAGAGAGACACAAGAGAGAGGGAATCAGGAAGAGAACTGATCTGGTATGTCAGACAGCTGCAGAGAAGACAAACACAATGACTATAATTTTTTTTAAAAAATAGGATTATTGCTATCATTTAAATTACAGCTTCAGACTTGAAGTAGGAGGAGATAGCAAATTACAACACAATAAAGAGTGAGAAGTAACTATACAAAAATTGTAATAAGGGATAATAATTGGAGAGACATGATACTATAGTGTGAATGAGTTTTAACATCACTTCAGAAAAGCGTTCATTTGTACTACTCCATAGTACATAAAGGTGAGTTGTCAAAAGAAATGCAAGGAACAGAAACATTACTGAAGATGCAGGACATGGAATAAATTACAGAAAAATTACACATAGAACTCAGGACTAATGAGTGCTAGTAGAATAATTACCACTTTCTGTGAAATGTGATGTTATTCCCTAGTGACTATAACAAAAGAAAAAGATTTGCATTCAGGATAGAGATGATAAGTAAGAACTCGTAAGTAAATTGAAGTTTCTTCTATGTGTATTTTCATATATATTAGCCCATTTTATATTCATAAGTAAGTGTTAATTTTTAGGAAAAATGGTTTCAGTTTAAAAATGTTACATTTAACCAAAGATGATATGATGAACAGTCTGTGCTCCATAATTTCAAAAAGTTTGAAAATGAAAAACCCGTGAGTGGTAATAACAGGAAGGAAGAGAGGCCTTGGAAATTAGGAAATATGGTACATTTAGTCACCAGAGAAAACTCAGAAAAATGGTTTCTCTAAACATAAATTATTGTTACTTTTTTCCTTTTCCTTTAATGTATCAGCATTATTAAAGAGAAATTGGCATACAATTCATCTAGTTAAAGCATTGAAGTCTATGAGTTTTGACAGAATTGCACATCTATTCAATCACACTACAATCAGGATATAAACCATGCCTATCATCCAAGACTGTCCCTTTACCCCTCTCCTCAGCTCTAAGGAAAAACTGGCTGCTTTCATTCACTATACATTAGATTTCTCATTTTCAGCATGTCGTAAAAATGAAGTAACATAATGTATACTATTTTTTAACTTTTATTCATTTTAATGAGAAAAAAGATAAAATAGGAATGAAACAGTATCAAAACAGGTTAGTATGATTGTTACAAAAGACTACATTGCATATTGTTGTCTTCATAGTAGTTATTCAGAGGACAAGATGTAGACATGATATCTTATCTAAACAATATTAGTACAAAACTTTCTTCACAATGAACTAAGAGAAGATAGCTGTATATCTATTCAAACTATCTTGTATATACATTTATTTACTACAAAATGGTCCTTTATTTATGTCCCTCTTTTTTATTTTATTTTGTCAGATGTAGGTGTTCCACTGCAGTTAGAGAAGCTGTATTTGGAGAAGACTTTGAGGGACCTTTGCATACTTGAAGCCAGTCTAAAGACTGTAGGTACTTGAATTTAGCAAAATAACCCAACGTAATCCAATAGTCCATAATAGTTGTGGTTATCAGTGGGACTGGCAATTATCAGAAGTTGTTGACTTGAGCCTTTTAGAGCTCATCATATTAATATGGCATTACTTTTTATACCTCAAGGTTATACTTTTCTGCTGGATGGTTAAAACCAAGAAAAGCAAGATCTATATAACTAAAAGTGTAACTTTTGTATCTGAAAAGATCAGTCAAATCTCCTCAGGATTTATAATGGAACCATGACAGCAATCTGTAGATCTTTTGTCAGTGTCAGCCACCTAGATGAGTCATGGCCATTTCTTGGCCAATTTACTCTCTGTGAAAGCCTGAGAGAATGCTTTCTCTCTAGGTGACTCTCTTTAGGCACAGTCTGCATTGTCAATCACTTTCCTGTATGGCCACATATTCTCCTTGATCAGAAAACTTGGGACACAACTGAGTTACAGGATGTTGCACACAGGTTCTCTTATGTTCTGAGTCCTCACTGACCTTGAAGGGCTAGAACAAAAATATTGGCTAGAATTTTAGCCCATCAATCTCTTTAATTTTTGGTGTGAAAATTTTAGTTGTTAAACATCCAGAAGAGGGAGCTGGAGAGATGGCTCAGTAGAATAAGCACTTCCCTGGCAAGTGCATGGGCCTGAGTTCAATCCCCAGTTCCACAAAAAAAAAAAAAAAAAAAGAACAATCAGAAGAGGAGCTTAATGATATTATTACCCTATAACAGAGGCAGGTAGGCCTACCATCATTATCTATCTGAATATCAAACACCTTATACATAAAATGGAAAGGCTATTTTCCATCAACCATGTATATTCTAAGATTTAAATTCCTATAGAATGTTTAACTACAATTAAATATTTTATACCCAAATTTAGAAATTACATCATATATAACATTGCAGCAGGACAATCCTATGACATTTTGTTTTTCTTGTCTCATTTATATTCAATAATTTTTTAAACAAATACTTTAAACATAGTACAGCAATAACTGATATGACATTAGAAGCTGTATGCATTTAGAAATCAAAATAATAGGTATTTTAAGCTTGGTTTTAGTATTACATGTTGCTGTTTGCAATGTAGTTGCTTAGTTCACAGACATCATCATATAGAGTTAGTCAAGGTGAGAGTTCTACCAATTAACTTATATTTTCAAAAACTTGGAAATTCTCAGGACCATTACCTTAACCATCTTGCTTATATAACTGTATGATTTTGCCCCTACCATATTTCCTAACTTTTCATTTCCTAACTTTTCTCCTTTCTCTCTCTTTGTTGTCTAATCTTTAAGTTCTTGCTTTCTTTTTAACTGTGTTATACCTTTCAATTTTTATGTCTTATTTTGAGTTCTTACACTAGGGATACAAAACAATATTTGCACATGTTGGTCTGATTTATTTCACTTATGAGTATAGCCTCAAATTCTATCCATGTATGTATAAAGGCTTGGAGTTTGTTTTTCTTTATAGTTGAATAGCACTCCATTGGATAAACGTAACATGTCTTTTTCATCTATTCCTCAGATGATAGGCATTTTGGTCGTTATTTGGCTATCATAAAGTGTGCTGACACAAACATGGGTGCACATATATCACTATATTATTTTTCAATTCTTTTGGGAAAATTCCAAGAAAGGAGATATATGGATTGAATGGGATTTCCAGTCATAGCTTTTTGAGGAGTCTCCACACTGATTTCCATAAGGGTTGCACTAGTTTACATTCCCACCAGCAGTGGAGAAGGGTTCTTTCTTCCCTTCAGCCTCTCAAAAATTCATTGTCGGATGATTTCTCTATGATAGCCATTCTTTCTGGGGTGAGATGGTACTTAAAAGTTGTTTTAATTTGAATTTCTCAAATGACCAGTGATGTGGAGCATTTTTTTTCTGTGTGTATATTTATTTGGCTCATCTCAGATGCCCATTTTTGCACTGGGTCCTTAAATTTTGGAGCCCAAATATTTTTTAGTTCTTTATAAATTCTAGAAAGCAGACCTTTGTATGAGTGCTTAATAGTTAAAATTTTCCCAAATTTCTGGGTTGCCTTTTCACTCTGGTGGTTTCTTTTGACATGTAGAACTTCTTAGTAAGAGGCTTCCCAGTTATTAATCCTACAAAGTATTTCCTGTGCAGTTCGATTTTAGTTCATGAACTGTTTACCTACCCTTATATCTACAAGATTTCCTCTTACTTTCTCTTCCGGGAAATTTAGTGTTTCTGTTTTAATTTTTAGATTTTTATCCATATTGAATTTAGCGCATTGTGATAGACCCAGATCGCATTCTGCATGTACAGAGCTAGTATTTCCAGCAGCAGAAGAAGAAGCTATCTTCTTTCCAGTAAGCATGTTTGGGCCCTTTATCAAAGATAAGGTGGCTGAGTGTGTTTGTAATGGCTTCTGCATCTTCTAATGTATTCCACTGATCCTCGGGTCTATTTTTTTTTTTTCTCAAATACCATGCTGTAGCTTTGTAGTACAATTTCAAGTCAGGAATTGTAATGCTTTGCCTTTGTTGCCCAGGATGGTCTTTGCTATTTTAGGTTTTTCTGGTTTCAAATAAATTTTAGGAATGATTTCTATAAGTCTGTGAGGTATGTTAGTGGTAATATGATTTATTAAATCTGCATGATAATTTTGGGAGTATGGCCATTTTCACAATGTTGGTTCTTCATATCCAGCAGCAGGCAGTATATTTTCCATTTTCTAAAATACTCTACAATCTTTTTTTTTCCAGAATGCTATAATTTTAATTGAATAGATCTTTTACTTCTTTAGTTAGATTAATTCCTAAGTATTTCATTTTCGTTATTATAAAAGATACTGTTTCTCTAATTTCTCTCTCAGTTTGTTTACTATCTGTGTAGAGGAATGCTATTGATTTTTTGGAACTGAGTATGCATCCTGCTTTGGTACTGAATTTGCTGATCAATTCTAATAGCTTCTTGATTCAGTTATTTGGGTCTTCCCAGTACAGTATCATATCATCTTCAAATAATGATAGCTTAACTTCTTCTTTGTTTATTCTTATTTCTTTGATTTCTCTCACAGGCAAGAGTTTACCTTACCTTACTTGTCTTCAGACTGGGTCTACTCTGGATATTTGTGATAACTTGCTCTAAAGATATATTTTCTGTTTTGTAGCCTACTCTACCTCTGCCTCACCCTAGCCAGATTTCCCATATCTGAGCAAAATAACCAACACCTGCAATTCATAAAAGATGAGCAACATTTATTTTGCTTAGTGCTCCAGTGGAATCAGGCCATAGTTCCCGGGCTCCATGACAGGGGCAGCATGGCAGACTAGCACAATGGAGAGCATCAGTTCTCTGAGTGGCAGGCAGATGTAGATAGAAGAGGAGTCAAGGTAAAGAATCATGATCAAATCAGGAACCCAGTGATCTGCCTCTTCCTACCAGGCCTCACCTCTGACAATGAAACTTTTGGATTACAGGTCTAAACAATAACATATTCCCTTTCCACACATACTTACTGGGTACATATTATGTGTCAGAAAAATTCTTAGCACTTGAGATATTCAATAAAACTAAGACAGTAAAAAAAAAAGTATTCCTCCACACTGAAATTGTGACCACATCTCAATAAAACCACCAGCCTCAAACGAGATCAACCGTATTGCTGGCCCCATGACAACAGGCCATCATAAGCAGGAAGTAGCAGCCTTAATACTACGTAGTAAAACTATGTTGTGCCAGAAAGATGTAACTGGGAAAGTTCAGAATCCCTCTAAATCAATGATATCTTTTAGAACCTGACATACATCATGATATGACTTTCAAATGTAACATAAGTTCTTGGTACTTGTCTCTTTCTCCATTACCACTGGTAAGAAGAGATAAAATGCTTGAAGTGCCTTTAGAAAGGATTTGGATTTTGAAACTAGCATCATTCATTTCTGGTGTGTGTGTGTGTGTGTGTGTGTGTGTGTGTGTGTGTGTTGTTCCTTTCTACCAGGTAAGCCATGAAGTTGCCAGGTTTACCTGGCCCTGAGCATGAGGAGTCTTTCCAGCTGGTTCAGTGTAACCACTTTCCAAGTCAATGGCTGCGTATCATATGCTGGGATGGTGCTGATTCACTCTTATAAACACAGTACATCTGGAACAGCCATTATTATTTAAAGCATCACCTTATTTCTTTTAGGGAAAAAAAAAATCACTCTTTACTCTCCAAAACTAATTTAAAAGAGAATATGATAGAAAATACCACCTTTGGTCTTCAGTTCTTTCAAGAGTTTGAAGATGACACATACATGCAATGCCTCCTGAACAGTGATGCTGCATTTGTTAACACTTTAGACATGGAAAGTTACTTTCAATGCTTCCTCTGGGCACTTTCATCAGAATAGACATTACTCCTGAAGTTAGTGAGTCAATGTGTATCTTCTGCCAACTGCCAAATGTCTCTATTTACAGTCTACAGTCACAAGCAGGGAGAATATCAATGGTATATTTATGAAGTCAATTTGCTCACTCTAAGACGGCCCCGGGCCAAAAATGCACTTATCACCTGAGTTCCATGAGCCACAGCTATAGCTATTGGAACACGCTCATGTGTAAGCAGCCAGATTTAGCATCAAAATACATCCCCGTAATCCCTTCACATTCTAGGGACACAGTAACTAGAATTTATTTCAATAAATGGCCACAGGTTCCCTTAGTGAAGTGTAGCAAAGGTATCTTTAAGGCAGATTTGTGACAGTGATCTTTTTCAAGTGTACTTCACAATGCTGCAGCAGTAGACATGAAATAAAGAATCATCAGAGACTCTCCACAGTGATATGTCAAGGGGACTGCTGTGCTTCTTAGAGCTAGAATTTTTTCTAACGTGGGCCAGTTATACTTCTATTTCTGTTTGAAGGCCTCATGCTTCACTGCCAAAGTTCTCTGCATTAACCCACTGCAACTACATTTGTGACTCTGCCTACTGCAGCACTATGCCTGCCCTGTCCATCTAATGATTATCACCTGCCATCTGCAGCTAATACTACTATCTGCTTGGAACCAGGAGGCCCATAACAGTAATGATGTGTCCTAACTTCATCCCTAAGAGATGAAAGGGTGGGTTTCCTCTTTTTTAGACAAGTTGAATGATCCTTATGTTTAAGGCACTAAGACTATTCCAAATTCCTGAAAACTTCCCTATTGTAGTTCTTGTTCCCTTTATTTCCTAAACATACATCAGGAAAGACTACAAACTCAACCAACTTTGTAAATTTGGACACTATGTCTGTCTTCATCTATATCTACCCTTAAGCTTCTAAAGCTAATAGCCACTTTTAAGCCACTCAGAACATCTTTTTGGATCTCTGCCCCACTGAACTAAGAATTTTAAATCCTGCACCTTACATTTTACTTTTAAAGCCTCTGTAAAAATCAGAAAGGGCCATCCCACCTGTAAGTCCCTGCCTTATATATTTCTGCCCTAAAGGTCCATCTGAGCAGCTACTCATTGTGCCCAAAACTTTCCTCTGCTAAGAACATGTTTACCTTCATCTCAGGTAAACATAATCAGTAAATAATGAAGCATTACATCATCCTGTGGCCACTGTGGGCCATGCTTCAGTTTTTCGTTGGTAATCCCCATGTGGGTCAGACAGTCACTTACTTTCTGATACCTAAAGATTATTGCTGGCAATAACCCTAAAAGTGGTAACTGCATGAGGCAGGATGTGGTTGCAGGAAGCCAAAAGCATGATAGCAGCTATAAATAGGAAGGACATTTGTCATTTCAAAATCTTAGGAAGGGCCAAAGAAGCACACTTTAGAGCAACACAGTAGAACTGGTGTGGTGGCAGAATTTCTGGTTCTGTAGTTATCAGAATGATCCCAATTGGGAGGATGCCAGAGAATCTGCTGACTTCAAATGTACACTGGCTTGGCTCAGAGCCAGAGATGAGGCCAAGATAGGGTTGCAACTGCAGCCGCATCTCGTCACCATGAAAGCAAATGACTGGGTGCTGTATCTCTAATGAAGAAAAGTGCTAAGGTCTCGATGATTGTGCTGCATAGGAGAAAAGCCAGACAGCAGGCACATGGGTGCTGCTTAGTGCCCTGCCATGACCTCAGAGTTCTGCATGAGTTCTAGTACCTCACACCAGAGCTACCTACAAAGGGCTAAGAGCATAGAAGATTCACCACAGGGAGGTCAAAAAGAGTAGTGAAAGAGCATCAGTCCATCACATCTACCACAGCAGAATTTTCCTTTAAAAATTAAATATCCAAAATATATATGCAGGGCTCTAGTTTAAGTAAGAAACGGGACAATGGAGTTTTGAACCTCCTACATCCTGAATACAAGCATATACACTAAACAGATGCAGAAAAGGATGGCCACAAAAAACTGCATTTTGTAAAAATACTAGAAAATACCCAGACTACATAGAATATGAGAGAAGTAGTGATAGTGGAAGAAGTAGCAATACTGCAAGAGCGAGGAACAGAGCATGGGGAGCTGGGGCTGCCAAGAGCAGGTCTGAAAACAGAAAGTTCAGGGTGACAAACAGCTTGCGTCCTGAGGGACCAGAGCACAAAACTAGCTGAGGAAATGCCAGGAAACTGGGAGTGGCAGTCCCCTAAAATATGCAGTAAAGTAAACCACTGAGAGTGAGTGGAACACCTTGGGCAGCCTCTGGGGTGACAGTGAAGGTCGCACGTGGCAGGTAGCAAAATCCCACCTGAACGTAATGTGACCCTGGTGAGCCAAGGAAGTGTTCACACTGAAGATCACATTCACAAAGAAGCCCTCGCTCTGTCACGGTGGTACTGGATTCTGACTTTCAAATGGCGACATTTTTTGCCCTTCTGAAGACATTTGTGAATGACAGAAAAGATTTTGGTTATTACAGACAGAGAACATCCTACAAAACATGAGACACCATTGACAAACTACAGTATCCACCCCTCAAATCAATGCAAGTTCAGTTTCTCTTATTCCCCAAATTTTGGGGGCAAGAAATGTTTCTGATTTCATATTTTTGGATTCTTAACATGTGGTAAAGAGGTTGAGAAACTTTGTGGATAAATACATTTCTAATTAACCTGATGAAAAAACAGGAAAAAATGACAGAAACAACAAAATAATGACTATCACAGAAGAAATAAGCTTAAAAATGGAGATGTACTTTTAAAATCATAATTTACATAGGTATTAACAAGTTTATTTGAAAACCTGGATGAAATAGGATTATTTTAAAGAAAATATAATTTATCAACAATATCCCTAAAGAGAGCAAATATTGAAAAACACCATTTTGTACAACCAAAATAAATAAAGCTGCAAAAATACTATCTTCCAAAAGACCACTAACATTTGGTGTTTCCTTAGGGGAATTGAGTCCAAACTTTGTAGGAGAGATAATTCTAATATTATTTTGACTTGTTCATGATGTAGAAATAAAGAAACAATTTCTATTGTTTTTAATGAGATAAGTATCACATTGATTCCCAAAGCCTGACAAAAGTAAACAAAAAAAGAGGAAATGATACTCCATGGTCACTATTATCAATAGAAAAATCTCAACAATTGATTAGCAAACAGAACTCACAAATAGGTGAAAAGAGTAAGTCCCATGAAAAGAAAAAAGCACATAAAGTCATGTTCTATGAATGCACACCTCCTAGTAATACAAAAAGGGTACAGTGTCAGAAAATATGTTAATAGAATAAATTATACAAATAAATTTAGAAAAATATTATCTCTATTTTTTTTTGTGGAAACTGGGATTGAATTTAGGCCCTTTCACTTGCCAGGGAAGTGCTTATTCTATCACCTCAGCCCCATATCATCTCTATGAAAGCATATATTCAGTACTTCCTCTTGATTTTTATAGGAGGCCTCAATTATACAGGAATTGAGATGAAAAGGTTAAATAATAATTGATGAACACTTCTTTACCATGATCTATGTATATCATGATAAGATGTATGGACTAAATACATATTTTTGTTATAATCAGTGAAAAAGGTGCCTATCTTAGTTACCTTTTCTTGTTGCTGAGATAAAATACCCAACACCCAAAGTTAAAGGATTATTTAGCTCACAGTTTTCAGAGATCTCAGTCCACAGTCAGCTGGCTCTAAGGCAAAGTGGCACAGGGTAGAGGGGCATCACAGAGGAGAAATAGTTCGTAGTAGGCAGAAGGCAGCAAAACCAAGCAAGTAACAAAGTACAAGTAACAGCAACCCTCTCTGCCCCTTGTATTGTATTCAGCCTACCCACTTTTAGAGTGGATAACATGCATAGCCTAGCACCTCAATCCTAGCATTGTACCATGAATCAATAATACACTACTGATCCAGCCACCTCTGCAAAAGCTGTGACTACATAAGGCTTAGGGAAAATATATAAACACAAGCCATAACAATACCTGATAATGTCACCACCATTAAATATTATATTTAATCAATGGAATTAAACTAAAAAACAGGTTAGACATATAAAATTAGAAAGGAGAGGCAGTGTACTCAGAAACCTTCCTGGCTCAGGAGGTTTCTCACAGGTTTCTCTGTGCCTAATCATCAATAAAATTTCCTCCTCTTACTTAGGATTCATTCATTTTCCTGTTGTTACTTAGAATTCATTCCTCAAGTCCAGGGAATAGGAACTCAGTGTATTGGCATCTAGCAGGTTGGAGGTTACATTTTGCTCCCTATATTATTTTGGAGGTTCCAGCAAGATAACTGGAAATAGGTTAGAGTCTGCTCTGGTTTCATGGATTCTAAATAGTAACTCATTTAGTTAATCAAAAACTGACATTCTTGTTTCTCAGATGATCGTGGTTGGTCTTTTACGCTTATCTTTTTATGCTCCTTTTTAAATCAAATGATGGAAAATTTAAGTTGAGAACATAGGAAGATTATGTTTCTTTGATGGTGCATTTTTATATTTTTAGGCAGAGTCCTATATTCCTGTTCTATATATGGACCTAGCAGTTGTTGAATTTGTTGGTGGTCCTTGCTTGGTCAGTACGATTTGGCTGCTGTGGTTATTATCTTTTCCCAGACCGATGGCACTAGGGAAAAGCAATGTTATGTTGTCTCCTAGTGGACTTTTAGAACTGCAAATTTGTAGAATAGGTTTTTTGATGAAATTTAATTTATGAAATATGAATGTCTTTTGTAAATTTGGGACTCAGTGCAGCTGCTGATCTTAAGTCTGGGAGGACAACATTTGCTGAGACAGGCTGGCTTGATCCCCATCCATGACTACAGAAGGAAATGTCCAGTCTGTTCTGCCTCATTTGCTTTTCTGATCTGATCTGCTGGTCAGGAGACAATCTTAGTTCTATGGATTACGTATTTTAGTCTTTCAGGCTTAGAGTGATAACTCATGGGAAAATTGCCTTAGCAACTCAAGAAGAACACCAAGAGAACATTTTGTTTTCTTTGATCTAATTTCTGATCTATTTTGGTCATTTTATACTTCCCCCATTTTTGGAGCCTTGTTTCTTCTAAAGATCAGAGGGAAGGAGATAGATTCTGAACAGGTTTTCATCTCCATCTGTCTCAACTTTCCCTCCTGTCCAGCAACTAAAAACTTTCACACTGAGTCCATAGAAAATAAGGATGTATTAATGGCAAAGATAAAGAAATAATCTTAAATGGGCAACACATACTCTATCTGGGTCAGATGAGATTGGAATTTTGCCCACTGAGAACATACATGAAAATAATGTCCCCAATTAACATTTTAGACATAATTTCCCATCCAGCACATGTTGGAAATTAAAACCTGATATCCAGTGGAAAGAATTGACTTATAAGTTCAGAAGGAGACATTTCCTAAGCATGATACTTAAGGGAACAATACACGTTCAGTTCAGGAACAGCTTTCTAGATTACTCCTTTGTCTTCCTTAAACTCTCAAAAAGCCCTTGCTCTGTTAAGCCTCATTCTAATTATTTGTGCGTGGGGATTAAAAGGAATGAATATTTCTTCCCCTTATTGTTTTCTTGAACACTCAATGTCAAATTCTCCTGCTGCTTGGGAATATATTCTTTAGCACTGTAATTGATTCAACCTTCATGCATTGACAGTAACTTAATGTTCTTCTACACACTCACACGTCCTATCTACCTACTAAAGATGAAGTAGAATGCAGAAACAAGTGTTGATTGTGATCCTGATTTGCAGCTACAGTTGTAAGAGAGAGGAAAAGTGGTCAAAATTACTTTATGTTCAGACTTCCTTTGCATGAAAGGACAGCCTTTATCTTTTGCTGAAGTGTTTTCCCATGAGTTGACCTAATTTAAATTTTTCCAAGCCACAATTCTACAATATATACACGAAACATGTCTCACTAATGATTTTCTCTTCAATAAAGAAACAGATGCCTTGCTAAAAAAAATCACAGTGGCACAGCACCTTCACGGTAGATGTAGGGTCCTGAGTTTGATTCCAGTATAAATAAATAAACAAACAAATAAATAAATGTCATCTCACTGGCTGACTTCCAAGGGATTCCTCAGAAGCTAGCAGAAACTGGAATTAAGGCATAGCCATACTCACAGTCCCCAAGCCACCTCTTGGTGAAAAAAAGAGCAGCTTCCTGTAACACTTATTTCAATCTTTATTCATTAATGAGAACCCAGTAATTTCTGTAGCCTTATGGGAGACACACTTCAATAAACATTACTGAATATATTATTGTAATATTTCTATATTGGTTATCACTCAGAGGTTAAGTTTTCCATGGCTAAAACACTAATATTTTCTGATGGAGACCACATTGAGGCAGTGCTGAGCAGGCTTTAACATCATGCAATTGACTATATATATATAAACTTATGAGTCTGTCCCAGGATGGAATGACTTATCTGACAGCCCGTGGCTGGCATATAGAAACAGAGCCTTTCATGCCAATGGTCATGGTAAAGCCTGTAGTGGTCTTTGGCCCTGGCACTTCTGAAGGCAAGATAACACTGCAGCTGAGAACATGGTTTTTCACTCAGAATTCCAGGGCAATAACTGCAGACCTTAGAGGAAAAAAAAATAGATTTCTCACATAACAGGAGGTGTGCGGGAAAGTGCAGGGAATAGCTGAGGTGAAAAGGCTTGAAAGGGAGCAAGGCCTTGTGAAAAGCGAAACAAAGACATTCCAAGCAGTAAATCTCTGCTTAGAGAGAGATAGGACTCTGAGTGAACAGGCTTTGCTAACGTCCCTCAGCGACCTCCTGTAGTTACACCTTTTATCATATCACATATTTCCTTTCCACTCTCCATCCAAGTTACCGTATAAAACTCCTCGACTTAATGATTTTTATGGGTCATTTCCTTATAAACTCTCCTGTGTCACATAAACTTATGCTGAATAAATATGTGTTTTTCTTTTGCTAGTTTGTTTTTTGTTAGTCTCATTTAGAAGACTTCAACTCAAGAATCTAGAAGAGTGAGGGAAAAAGATATTTTTACCTTCTATATAATAGAATATTTAGAATTCTAAGTACATAATGAATATTTTTAATATCTTTACTAATTTGTTTCTTAGAAATAAACTGAGCAAAAATCCTGCTCAAAGTATTTAGGAGGAAAAAAAAAAAACTTAGGACGAAAGCTTTACAAGGTTCTTAAAGGATATTGAATAAATACAAATAAATAGAAGGTGCACTAATACTATATTTTTTATTGCGGTACCAGGGATCAAACTTTGGATCCTGTGTTTGTCAGTAAGTTGCTGACCCAACCCAAGCCCATGGGGTGAGTGAAACCTTGAGCCCTGCTTTCGGGACCTGTTGGAACCCCTGCAGAAGCAGCCTAGGTCTGGCGTGGGAGTGACAACTTCCGCTGCTGCGCTCAAGGGATTGCTCCAGACCCAGCCCAAGCCCAGGTCTGACGAGTGTGTAGGAGAGCTTTCGTGCTCCCCTGCACCCACTGAACCGCTGCGGACCGAGCTTAGGCCTAGCACGTGAGTGAGAACTTCTGCTGTGCTCTCAGGACCTCTCCAGACACAGTCCATGCCCAGGACCAATGAGCAGGCGTGAGGGAGAGCTTCCACCTCTCCTTTGCCTGCTGGATCCCTCCAGACCCAGCCCAGTTCCACTGGTGAGTGAGTCCTTCTGGCTGCTCTCTCCACCCCTCCAGACCCAGCCCAGGCCTGGCATACAGGCCTGGGGTGAAACTCTGCAGCTGAAGTCCCTGCAGAGAGGCTGGGGACCAGAACCACCCAGCTAATCCAGGAGCAGAACATATGGCCAGAGGGGCACAGCAGATTCACCTTCATGGGCTGCAGCAGGAAGAAGCTGAGCACAGCAGCCAGACCCAAGCCAGGCACAACTGGATGAATTCAAACATCGTAGATCTGCACCTGAATTTCAGTGGGTGCTAAGGTTATAACTGCACCAAAGCTGTACACCAAAGGTCAGAGGACAGTGCTATGTCAGTAAAGGGCTTATGTCACTGATCTAAATCCCCTGTCCCGGAGTTATGGTTTTTGACAAAAATATCATTATGTGATTTTTTTCCTGAATATCTTATAAATTTAGTGCAATCCTAATTAATTCTTACAAATAATTTTGTTACCTAAATTTATTATAATTTAATCCCAAGGTTATACATTTTTTAAATAAAAATCAGTAGGAAATGTGAAATGAAAATTGGGTGGCCTTATACAGTTATTCAAATAAAATGTAGTGTTTCAGTAAATAAAAAGAACATGTAATCAGGCCAGGAAAGATAAGTAGTACAAAACAGAAAATCTCAAAAATAGACTTAAATATATTCAAGTCTTAAGATATTTCTAAGTGGTATTTTAAATTAATGGAGTAAAAAGAGATATGGTATTAAAACAGTTGGGTAACCAACATGCCAAGTAAGTAAAAAAATAGTAAAGTTGACTTCTTTCCTTATGAGATTCTATGGAATAAATCCCAAATGAATTTGGAATATAAAATTATCAGGCCTTAGAATTTCCAGTTTGTTACCAGGTAAGTTCCTCATCTTGTCAAGGGACTCTATGGAGTCAAACTTAGAAGCCATTAAATAAAAAGAGCCTCTAAAAATTAAAATCAACAAGCTAATTTTTTTAAATGTCAAAGTGAAAATTCAGTAATACAACACTTGCTTCATATGAATAGGTCCTGGACTTAATCTTCAGGCTATAAAAAAATAAGTAAATAAATATAAATAAATGAAGCTTGTGAATAGTTTGCAGAAAAAATAATTAAGTTTACAAAAAATAAAAAATATATATGGATTTAATACAGGCATAAACATATAAAATATATTCAGCTTATTTACAATAGAAGAAAAAAATCAAAATGATGCCGCAATCATTAAATCTGGCAAAATTAGCGTGATTGATTGTAACCTCTTCTGGTGATGTTGAGAAAACTGCTATCAGAATTTATCAAACTACCAATGCCTATTTCCTTTCAAGTTGCAACTGTCCTTTTAAAATGACTCATACAGATTTACTTGTATTGCTATAGGAGAAAAAAAAAATCACAAAGCACGTAGCATGTAAGATTGGTCATTGTAATTCATAAAGAAAAAAGCCTAGAAATCTCACTAGAGTTGCCCAATAAAGGAATGAGAAAATAAACTGTGTTTCAACCACAGAATAAAACACTGTATCATCACGCCCAATGAAAGCAAAATGAAAAGGTAGGAAATAACAGAGAAAGAAAGGAAAGGAGAAAAAGCAGAAGAAAAAAAGAATGGAGATCCTTTATTTCTACCTGTGTGAAGAGACTCGTAAGATAGTTACTGTAAAATGAAAAGGGCATGACAGAGAACAGAGTTATAGGCATGTCACTTTTTATAGAGAAATATGTACACCTAAGAATTTATATGTGCATAAATCCTAGAAATATACATCAGAAACCAATAAAACTGATTAGTGCAAAGGAATTCCATGAACTTTGAGGCTGGAAGAGAGACTTTGGTGTGTAACTTTTAATAGCATTCTGATTTGTGGAACTTGTGAACATACCTGTTCCTAAAATAAATAAAAATACTCAAAAAGAACAGAAAGACTACTCACGGCAATCATCTTTAATAGATCAACTTACACCTATTTTATGAATTCACCTAGATATCAATTTATAGAAAGAAAAAAAATTATTTGTCATCCCTTATAAATGAATATCCAGCACTGAGGCATAGAAGGGTTATTGAAATAATGAATATGGCAACTTTCTAATATTTTAAGGGAAAATGAATATAACTGAATTCATAATAAAATTATGATATAATAAAATTACCTCAGCCAGCTGTGGTACTCTCCTGTGGATTAGCTGAGATCTAGAAGTGCACTGTGGGTCATAAGTCTCAACTCTCTTATTGCTGCCAGAGCACCCCTGCAGGATCTCACCTGAGATGCACAGGCAGCAAGGAGTTGGTACCATACATGTGGACTAGGCTTAAAATAAGTAGGGTTAAAATGACAGGTCTGGCACAATCCAAGTTAGTAACAATGCTCCCATTATACATAGATTTCCTTCTAGATTTTAAGTAGAAATCAAGGAGTCCACACAGCACTGAATTGAGAAATCCACGGGGCCAAAGAAATTCATGCTATGCTTTTAATCATTTGTCTCTTAACTGTTCCCAAGTAAAATTTGATGAGACAGAATGTGTAACAATGAAAGCCTTAGAAGAAAAACACAAGGAAGTTTTCTGAGAAGTGTAGTACCCCACCTAAGAGAGTGCGAGAAATGGAAAAAAAAACCTTTGTTATTTGTGGAGCCTTACTTCTCAGTCACAGGAACATGAGTCCCTAAGATCTTTTGTTAACACCAACTGCTCTCCTCACCCCCTTTCCTCCCACCTAACATGCCCCTGGTTTCTATAGAGGCTTCCCTTGTCCAGTGAAGAATACATGACCCTGGGCTTTCCCCCAATTTATCAAGCCTTCATCCCTGAGCCCTCTGAGGTAAATCTTCAACCTCTGGTGGACTCTCATGAAAAGAAACTTGACCTTCCAGGGCATAGCCATTGTCAATGCTCTAAGAAATGGGCTACAGTCTTTGTTGCAGCATTGTCTGAACAGTTTTGTGTTCTGCATAAAAGTCAAAAAAGCACTTTGTTCCTGTTGTGTCTCTCTAACAAGTGGCTGGGATTCAGATGCCAACAGTGCCCCTGTGAAAATATAGCACTGCACTTTACATATGGTTGCCAAAAGCCATCATTTCCCAAGAAGGACTAGATTGTATCATAAGTGATTACTAGCATTTACCGAGTCATGATGGCCTTTGGGCCATTACTTCATGAAAAAGGAGAACAAAGGACACTATGGAAGATTCATACTAAACAATAACATTTGCAGTGATTTAAACAGCACTAGGATTGGTGATGCAACCCAGTGGCAAAGAGCTTGCTGGTGTGCACAACCTCCAAGACAGAAAAGACCCTGACCTCAAAGAAGCTTTGTTTGTGCTTTAGTGTTGGTTTAATTTTGATTTTTCCCTAAATGAATTCTACGGAGAAGGATCTTCTACTATCTGCAGAAAAGAAGATGTGATGTTTTCAAAGCAACCAGAAATCTGCTAAGCCTTGTTTAAAAAGAATTTGGCTTGGCTTGTTGAGTCAGGCTGCATATGAAAGTGAAAATTACAGTTTCCTATCCCTTCAACAAAAGCTGTCTTGCCTTTTGAATTCTGAGATACTCAGTTATTACAAGGTTCTGTCCTAGTGGCAGGAAGTCACTCTTCTCTACCCACTTGAGTTTTGGGAGCACCCCACAGTCAATTCTGCTTCCACTGTTCTTAGAGAGATAGAAAATAATAAATACCCATGAAATCTCAGAAGCTCCAAGCCAGAGGATTTGCATGTTAGAGCTCTTGGCCTTTCTCACTTCAGTCTTATTAAAGTTTCATAAATATGGACCGCATTTCATGCATGTCACTTAATCAGAGAGAACTCTGAGACGCAGAATGTTGAAATCCTCTGAGAGACTTGACACCTGACAATCATATCCAATGACTCAAGAGAGGAACTTGCCTCATGTATCTGTGTGCTGTGCTTTTTACTTTAATGTCATTCTAGTGCCTCTTTTCTACTCATGTCACATTTTTACAGGCATGGACTTGCCCTAAGTGTATATGTCCATGATCTTCACCAAAGGTAGCTGGTTTCATTTTGCTATTGGTTATATGTTTGCAAGCATTTTGTATCAAAAATTAAACTCAGGACCTTGCCTTTGTCAAGCAAGCAAACTTGTGCCACTGAGCTATATATCTCCAGCCATTTGTACTTGTTGCTTTGTTTTTAATGCTTGCAGTTATTCACTTATCATAGACAAGATCCTAAAATCTATCTTCTGGATCCATCCCATGATATCATTTGGTGAGCCCAGACAAGAAACATCAACAGACATCAGCCACAAAGCAGTCGCCTGAAATAAGATAACTCCCCACATGCAGAAGCTTTCTCACCTACTTTTCATAAGTGACCAAGTGTTGAGCACATGAAATGAACCTCATATGATTGCTGTTTGTAAAGCATCTACCTGTGGATCAGCTCATGTTGATCAATTGGGGCTGTATTTTGCCAATGGTCCTCACAGAGCACAGATCTTCTCTCAATAGCCAGTGTAATTCCCCACACTCATTAAGTGACAATTGAGCTCAAGGCATTTCTCCTGAGCATTGGCCACTGCTGGCTCAGGACACTGCTGTGAACATGGTTCTTTGGGCTGGTTTCTTAACTGCTCTCAAGGGACCAGTGAATATGCACCCAGTCCATCTTAACTTATTGCTTCTTTGGGGTGTTCTGCTAACTCTCTCTCCTTGATAATAAAAAGGCAGTGACCAGGGACTGGACTCATATAATAGAATTCATATCATTCAAGAGCTTGAAGGTTAGAGTTGCACCATTTCGGTCTTACATTCTGCCCCATGGGAAAGCACTGGAGTGTTTTAGAAAGGAGAGCCATCACTGGGTGCCTGCTAAAGAGTATTCTGGCTTCAAATAGATGAAGTAGAGCTACAAATGGAAATAAGCAGACCAGAAAGGAGGCTACTGTGATTTTAAAAACAGATAAAAAATTTGGTTTAGCAAATAGTACTGAAGTGTAGAATCCTTAGAATTCAGCTTTTTGCCTCATATGAAGATATGAGAGAGGGAGGTGTCAAGGTCCTTTTCCTTACCTCAAGAGTATCGGCTGACAATTTACAGATTCTTAAGTACTGTTAGTTCTAAAATTACATAACTTTATAATGTCAGCTTTATATATTGTTATCTTTGGTTAACATCATAGTAAACTTACTTTAGGATATGTTCAATTTCATTATCAGATAGTTTAGAGCCTTCAGTATGGAGCAACTATAAAATAAATATGCAATAAAAATATTATTTAGTTCATTTACTTGTGAGTAACTGGAAGATATTATAATTGGTTCAAGAAATACCTATGCAATCTATGTAACTATCTCATGTTGCTTGCTATGTCTATGATCTCTTCCCTTTGACTCTTTCTTTCATGCATCTGTCATTTCTAAAAAAAACAAACAAACATAAGAAATGTTAGGATAAAATTGCTAGAGTAGATACTGAATTGTTTAATGATGCCAAAGTGATTGTCTTGGGGGTGATTCAGTCCACCAGACAAAACTCATCAACATCCCTAGTAGACAACAGTCACTAAGCTAGCTTTTGCTGCTACCTGGCTGTGAAGTCCCCCACAAAGGCAAACATCCAGTCCACTATTGCCCGGAAGCACACTGAATAATCTCTGCCGATTTCAAGTTTTATGCAAGTTTTCTCCTAGGTACATTATGACTTCCTATAAATGAAATAAAGGAGATTTCTCATTTCATCATAACATAGATTTATAATATTTTGTTTCTGATCTCTGTCATATTCATATTTAAGAGAAGGATAAACAAAAAATCTTAGATATAAGAACATTATCAGATAGAGTGAGTGCAACATAGAATAAAGTTAGATTATTTCTTTGATTTTAAGTCTGAGTTTTCCACTTCTTGGGTTCACTAAAACTTATTTTTCAATCCTAAAGTCTAACTTTATGTGCACAAACTCAGATTTGTGGTAGAGAAAAGAAATACTCTATTTCTTAAAGTTGAGAGCAAAATGAATGATGTTCTACTGTAGCCAAAAGCAAGATTTAAGAACACTTGTCCCATATGACCTCAGTCTGCCTAGTTGGCAGCTTCATAATTTGAACGTGTCCTGCTGTGAACTGGAGGGCTTACCAGAGGTTTTTCAAGGAGCAGATTACAGGACTGGAATGCACAGAACCAGCTGTACTGCACATGCAAATTTTATGTTCTTTTCATGTAATTACCATATGAACTGATTTTTTTCTCATATGGCTAATTATGAAGCATAAATAATTAAAAGTGTTAATGCTCCATACTTGTGCTAAACTTGTACATTTCCTCAGATCATGCTGTTTTGGGCAGTAATACGTACTGATACCCATCTCCCTGCCAGAAGGAAGCCAGAACCACAGGAAGCGGGCATCAGCCCATGATGCTCCACTGAACAATTAACTCACAAAGGAATTTCCCTTGGAAATTGAAGGAATCAAGGCATGGGGTTTTAGCGTTGGCCTGAAACTTTGATTCCTGAAAAAGTATTTTGATTGCCAATAATTACAAATTCCTAAGATGAATAATTTTACAGGGAAATTCTAAGACTTTTTGGCTTTTTAATAGGTGATGCTAATGATTAATGGGGTGTTCTGTTGTAAACTTGGAGAAGGTAATTCCCAAAGGCACTTTCAAGCCATAGGCTAGGATGAAGTGTATACCACTCCATAATATCAGACTTGGAAAATAGAAATAGAATTGCTTACAGTGTTAGGATTTGTCTGTTATTTACTGCCAAAGGAACACAAAGGGCTGTCTCTTTCTATTCTTGTTCACAGAAAGAAGAAAGTTAACTTTATTTTTTTTTACTGAAGTAACATAATAGTAGCAAATAATATAGATGCTCATATGATTGCTTGTGTTGTCTTGTGGCATACATACTAGTCATCTTCACTTAATTCATGAACCAAAAGCCTTCATCATTTTCTAGTGGCCATTCATGAAAATAAATTGGTACCTTCTTAGACCAGAGAACCTTGAACAACCCTCTATTGGTGAGGAAACGTTCATATTCTTTATATTTAACTCAAAGATAAAAAGGATGGTTCTTATTCAAAAGATTTGTTAATCTAAGGCATATTTATGTTCCTTAAAACATTAAATGTAACATTAAGGAAAATAAGTTATCTAAAACATTTGTTTGTTTATATTTTTTATCTTTATGTATTTGATACAGGGTCTCACTCCACAGCTCAGACTCAGACTCCTGTTTTCAGCCTCCGCAGTGCTGGAATTACAAGCATGTGTCACCATGCCCAGACTTGGGCAATGGCTCAGTAAGCCCAAGGGAGGAGTTGGTGGGGCATGTGGTACCAGGGACCAAACCTCAATCCCTGCACTTGCTTAAGCAGGCACTTAGTCTGCTAAGATATTTCATTGGGCCTCCAAAACCTTTGCATTTAATGTCATGGGTTTAGGGGAGGAATAGAAGGCAAGTTTTAATTAAATATCTAGGACAAAAGTTCCAGAAACATCCTCAGTTAACAACCAAAGGAATGTAATAGGCATACCTAAATTTGCCAATGGAAAGTATTATCGATGTTCAGACAGCAGACATATGTACTTACTTGACTAATTTTTTTCTTTTTCTTTTTTTTTTCTGTGGTACTGGGGATTGAACTCAGGACCCTGTGCTTGCCAGGCAGGCATGCCTATTCTACTGTGCTATCTCTCTGACCCTTGACTATTTTGCTTTTGTACTCAGAATTAAAATCAGGACCTTGTGCCTGCCAGGCAAGTACTGTGCCACTGAACTATGTCCCTGACCCTTTGATTTTCATATTTTGGGTAAGAAGCTGGGGATGTAGTTCAGTGATAAGGCAGTGGGTTCAACCCCCAGTATGACAAAGCTAAATGAATAAAAGCTAATCTGGAAGAAGCTTCTTATACTTTGATGGTAATAATAACCATGATGATCCTGATGGTAATGAGAGTAGTAATATCAACAAGGCCTTGGGGACAGGGAGTTGGATGGGTTTCTAGGTTCCTATGTATCACAAACAAGGAACTGGACAGGGCACCCTACGATAAGGAAAGAAACAGCAACTTTTAATGAAATTTCATTAGATGAAGAGAGAGCTCATGCCACTGGGAATGAAAATGACACAAGCACTGTACATGTTGAGTTTAAGAATATTGTGCGAACTTGAAAGAACCTACCATTGTCTTTTGAAACATGATTGACAGGGTGCTGACTCATGCCAGCTGCATCTGCAGTGCCTGTCCTTTCCCATAATTCACTCTGTAATCATGCATGTGTGTGATGCAATTGGTGGCATCAACCTCTCACGCACTTCAGGTGAAGTCAGGTTCCTGTTGGTTAGACCATGCCTGAGGGTCTGGCACACATCCGTCTTCATCTGGGACTTCACATTCTTCCAAGGTGGACCAGGAGTTGTTGTGTTTCTTCTCACTCCCTCAAGGTAGTAAACCTTAGAACAAAGCTCAAAGGGCCAGCCCAGGTGCAGGTGAGTGGAAGGGAAGGATCCGCAGCTGCAGTTTACTATCTGTATTAAGCTGCCAAGGCTTTAGTGTCCATATGGCATGTGCTAGGCACTGAACATGAACTCAGTTACTCCTTGTTGCCCTCCTTCTATGTCATCTGCACACTCGCATTAACACACATTGTCAAAGAACCCATTTGGGAAGCAATTATAGACACATTCCAAAATGAATCGCTATGTTATACAAAAATTCTTTAAATTTTCTTGTTTTAGGGCCAGCTAAATAGCTCAGTGGATTAAAGTGCCTGAAAGCAGGTGCAGGGGCTCTGGGCTTTGATAGCTTTCCGTGCTGGCCTAGCCCCCCAAGGAGCACTGAAAGGGCAATTAAGACTGAGTGTGGTAGCGCATGCCTGTAATCCCAGCTCTTGGGAGGCTGTAAACAGGCAGGTCAGTATGAGCCTGAACTAGTAGTGAGACCCTGGACAACCTGTAGACCCTTCCCTAAAATACAAAATAAATAAGAAAAAATATAAATAAATAAATAAATAAGTAAATATATAATAAATAAATAAGTATATATATGTGTGTGTGTGTGTGTGTGTATATATATATATATATATATATATATATATATATATATATATATATACTAAACAAGTTAATTTAACATTTTTCACCTTAGCAGTGGGCTGAATTTTACTTTTAAAATGCTATTTAAAAAATACTTGGGGCCAGGCAGATAGCTTAGTAGAATAAGCACTTCCCTGGCAAGTGTAAGGGCCTGAGCTCAATCCTCAGTTTCGAAAAAAAAAAAAAAAAACCTGAAAGTAAAAGCCTATCTTCCCCAAATCAATATGTTTTCTGATACTTGAACCTCACTTCCTTTTTTTTTGGCAGAACCATGGATTGAACTCACTGCCTTGCGCTTACCAAGGAAGCGCTTATTTCACTGAGCACTTATCTTCCTGGCCCCTTGAACCTCACTTTCATTGAAAGACTTTTATTGCATAAAGTAAAATCTTTAAAATTTTTTAATTTCTGTGTTAAATGAACATATTGTGCCAAGCCTTATCATTAGGATGAACAATGAATTAATTCACCTTATTCGTAGACTTGTTATCTCTCATCACAATATTCCCTCTATTCCTGAAATCACTCTATGGATTTAAGAACTTTTTTCCAAGCACACAGAGTAACCACAGGCTTACAAAGCTGTCAAGAATACTGAGGTCACAGTTCATTGTCTTCTCAGGACTAGTTTCCTTGGGGTCATCTGGGATGGGTCTTTTGGGTAATCCCTCTGTAAGTCCCTGTAATTAGTGATTCATCGTGGATATGAAAGAATTTTGTTTTTTCTTACTTTCATTTCTCTTTGTCCCCAATGTAGATCAGTGGGTGAAAAGTAACTATTTATAATACAAAGGCTGTTTATACTGTTGTCTTCAATCACATACTGACAAAATAAGCTTTAATGTCCACTCTGCAAAGCTCAGCAAAGAACATATAGATTTCCTTTGCAGCAAAATCATCAGGACGTTTTATAAAACCTTTGAATAAAAGTGAAATTCTGAGAAGGTCTATCTGATCCATTGATTTCTTATATCTCAGCATTTTACTACAATATTTTAAAGTTTCTAATATGTAAATTAAGGCTAAGGGTCTCATAGTACTGTCAAAAGCAACTGCGAATCACTGGCCAGCAGATAAATATGGTGGAGACATTCACAAATACTAGTTCTGCTTCTACAACATATGTGACTGAGCGGGTTCAAATTCTTACAACAAAAGGCATATGAAAAGAGAATAAACATAACCAAATTTATTTAAGTTCTCTGAAACATGAGAGCCTTTAAAGACAGTGCATAGAAATGAAAAATTATGTATTTCATGCTAAGTCTAAGGGGATAGGTTGTTGTGGAGAATAATGGTCAAACAAAGAATGGGATCTGATGCTAATAATTGGGGACAGTGACCTCAGCCAGGCCTGTGCGTTCAAATTCTCCTCTGTGGCTTCAGAGACAAGGCAGGGCTCCTACACAGTGCTGATTTTAGACCTCTTAGACAGAGATCTACTAGGTTTTATGGCTCACTATACAGGAGAAAGCAGAAATGGAATTTCTTCTAGTTTCTGTAGCCTGCTTCTGCAATTTCTTCAAACACAAAAGTGATGTACTTTTCAGCTTCCTGTTATACCCGTTTTGCCACAGGTAAGTGAATGCAGGATGCAATAGAAAACTGTGCTCGAGATAACCCTGGAAGCACAGCAAAAATATTTTAGAGATGGCCTGAAGACTTTCATTTTCTAGCTACTAAGATGCTTTTATGGACCACAAGAGAATCTTCTCATATGTTGAATTATTGATAAACATCAATTTACTCCTTTCAGGGATAACTTGGATGCAAATGGGGTGGCATGATGGTCTGCAGGGTGCTTTGGAAAATAAATCTTCCAGAAAAAGAGAGTGGACAGAGTGATGGGCTGGAGTGGTTTATGTGTGGGTCTTCACATGCTCAAGGTCAGTGACCTGTCTGTCATGTATGTCATAGCAACAAAAGAAACTTCCAGAAATAAGAACTATCACCATTCTGCTAAGATGACTTTACCTTATTTTGGCACAATTGTGGTTTTGGTGACTAAAGCTTTCTGCTTTACCCTGCAGGAGAAGCATTGTGATTTTCAGTCTTCCTCAGGCCTTGATCAGTTCTGTAAACAAAATCAGAGCCCAAAATTGTCTCTCCCCTTTGTCCTCCTTCCTCACCTGTGGGCTTGTAGTTTTGAAGCTAACACTGGGCATCCCTACTAAATCATTCATTATAACTACATTTGTTGTTATAAAGACTATAAACTTTTGTCACCTTTGTGATTTGAACTTTGTAAGTAATGGATTAAAAATTACATGAAGACAGTTTAGAGGCAAAGAAAAAAATAGCCTCATGTCTAGTGGATTAAAAACCAATCCACCTATGTCAAGTCAGACTTCTGTCTCCATGACAAAATCTGAAGCAAAAAGGGTAGGAGGGAAGGAGAGATAGTCAGAGAAATAAAAAAAGAAATGGAGAGGAGTGAGCAAGGAAAGAGAAAGACGAATGAGAGAAGGAAAGAAGGAAAAAGAAAAAAGGAGAGAAACAGAGAAACAGGGGCAGAGTGACAGAGAAGGAAAAGGGAAAAGGAAGAGAGAAATAGAAGCAAAGATGAGATAGACAGACAGACAGACAGACAGAACCATTTCCGTTTAGTGCACGTCTCCAGTGAACAAAAATCTTCCACCAGGCTCCACCACTGACGGTTCCACCATCTTCCAAGAGTGCCAGGTGAGGATTAGATGGGTAGACATAGGCCTTTGGGCTCACTGTTCTGAGGTACAGCACCACCACAGCGTCTTCAGATAATCCCCGTGGACTCAGAGCAGTAGACACCTGTTCTCAGTGCTGCACCTAATGTTACTTCCCCTAAGCTTGAGTATTCAATTTCTGTTCCTCTCCGAATTATCAGCCACTTCCAGGGTGCTGTAAAGTTAGTTGTTTTCTTCTTTCTTTCAGAACCGAGGATTGAACTCAGGCCCTTGTGCTTGCCAGGGCAGCACTTATTCTACTGAGCCATCTCTCTGGCCCTGAGTTAATTATTTTTAAAGTATTTCTTTCTATAAGTATGCAGGTTTTACACTTCATCTGTCATATGGAGAAGACTGTCATCAATTTTGTATGATACATCTCATAATATGAAGAAGAGAACTACAAAGCCACAAGGCTATTTCTTGTATCAAGTGAATCTTTACATACTTTCACAACATATAGTTAGTTGTGAAAACACTCATCTCTGTGTCAATAACACTACTTCCCTGTGGTCAAGTGGAATATTCTGTTGAATAGTCTTATGAATTCTTGCCAGCCTATATAACTGTTTCTCATACTTCAAGTAGAATTTCCAAAGTGATGAGGTGATTCAAATACTTAATACTTCACAGTGAATATGGTTCACTTTTCATGAATCAATTAGGAGTGATTCAGTCCTACAGCAGGCACACTCCTCTGCAGAAACACACACCACAGAATTTAACCTTTGTGTCCTATTCAGTAGCATTAAAAGCACTCGACACTTTTAACACTCCTTTAAGAGTTCCCCACTCATTTATTGTGCGGTTGTACTGCTCATTTAGGGGTTAACAGATGAGCTGGAGTACCCTAGAAGGTAGCTTCTAGGGTTTTCCAAAAGAACAATCCCTACATTGCTGAAAGTAAGCCAAGGTTCCTAAAACCCTGGAGCCACTCAATCACCATTCCACACAGTGAATAAATTCTGTGACTCTAAAGGTAGCTGGAATGCTTGTGTGGCTTATATCTTCTGCCTGCACCTATGCTTCTGCTGCGCTTGGATGACAGAGCCAGTGCCTCTGACCTAAGTCAGGGAGGGCTCTGTGTGGCATGGAGGGTTCCTTGTTATTCAGTTTTGTTTGGCCTCAGTGAACTGAGATGCAGACCTAGATGCTCACATGTTTTAATAATACTGATGTGGAAAGATCAGTGACCTAAGCTTCATTCTTCCAGGCCTGCTTAGAATTTGGATAATCTCAAGTCATTGCTCATTACCCTCAAAGTCATCCAATGGCAATAACTACAGCCTCCAAGGAAAGCATGAGCTTCCAAACTAGTTCTAGAATACTGTTCTTCTGTCCTTCCACCCACACCTCCATCTGTTGATCCTCCCTTCTGTCTATCCATTAGTTATGTATTTGTTGGGCATCTCTATGTCTAAACCACTGTCAGTTGTTATGGAGCTTTTCATACTATAGAAGATTGCTGATAATGTATTATTTTTAGTTCACAAACTTAAGTAAGGCAATTTTTTTAAAAAAAAAGTATTTATTTGCTTTAACCCTAGTAGGAACTCAGCTTTAGTATTTACTGAATTCCTTGTGCCAACCTGCACAGCAATCCTGAAGTTTTAGATAAGCTCAAACATATCAGAGAGATCATTTTGGTCACTGTCATTTTTCCAAATTGGCTAATGAGGAGATATTGTTATGGCTTAGAGCTAGAAAGACCCAAATGCCTCATTTCTTCATGAGGGGTGGGTCTTAGAAAGTGACTGGATTATGAGGACACTTTGGCTGACTAACTGTCATGGTATAGAGCCTGTTTGCAGGTAGATCATTGGGCCATGTCCCAGAAGGGTGTATCACTCTTCCTGCTTCTATCTCTGCCTGCCCTAGAAACCATGGAATAAGTCTCTATCCTTGTCCAGAACCTCCCACTGAGCACTCTCAGCTTTGCAGCCTGCAAACTGTGAACTGAACCTAGTCAAGCTAAAGTTCTGGCCCTTTAAATTGGCTGCAAGATGTTGGGTAGTTTGACCCACAACAAACAATGTGACTGAAGGCCAGCCACATAGATCAGTGGACTAAAGAGCCTGCTTAGGCAGAACGCAGCGGCCAGGGCTCAATCCCGGTGTGCCCTGCCAGCTCCACCCGTGGGGCCCGCTCAGATAGTAATTGGGACTGAGTGTTGTGGTACGTGCCTGTAATCCCAGAACTTGGGAGGCTGCAAACAGGAGAATCACTAAGAGTCCTCTCTATGTAGTGAGGTCCTGTAGACCCTGTACTAAAAATATGAAAAAAAGAAAAGGAAACTAAGACAGATATACATAGGGCTGCACTTAAATAGAGCTATTTGAGACTGGCCATTCTGATTCTGATGTGCTGCCCAAGGGCAAGGACAATTTTGCCATTTTCCAGGAGCTTAAACTGGCCTCTACTGGGATGCCTTGTAGCCATGTCTTCCAGAGGCTCGGTTCTCCATAAAAGCATGCTTTCGCTGCAACCATCAGACTGCTGTTCCAATTCTAGTGTAATATTTTGCTAAATACACACACCTACAATATTTAAATGACAATGGAATACCATTCTCTGACAAAACTAAACAGAAAAAGGGGAGACAAATAAAGGACCACTTTTTAATCTGTATATTCAAAATAGTTAGGATAGATGTACAGCTACATTCTTTTAATTGAATGAATGAATGAAAAGATTTGTTCTAATAGTGTTTGGGGCAGGATATCATATCTACATCTTGTTCAATGAATAACCACTAAGACAACAATATGAAATGGATTTATTATTGAAACTGTCCTATCAATCGGTTTTGAAACTGTCTCATTATTATTTGCTTCTCAATAAAATTATTTAAAAAATGTCACAGGGCTGTCCAACTACAATATGATTAGCTTTATAAATTTCTGTGTAAAAATACGTAATTGTTTACTCATATCAATACTTGATGGCTAACATATCAATACTTGATGGAAAATACCTGGTCTGTGTTATGCCTAAGATGTTTGATATTCAGACAGATAGGTTAAACCCAACTGCATATGTTGTAGGTAATAATATGCTTATCTTCTGGAGGGTTAACAACCTAAGTATGCAGGCCAAAAATTAGAAAAAAAGAAGGGCTGCAAGGACAGCCAACATTTTGGCCCTAGCCTATCAAGGTTAGTGAAGACTCAGGACATAGGAGAACTTATACTGTAGTATCATGTAACTCAGTTATCTCCCAAATTTTCTGATTGAGGAGATTACTGAGCCACAGAGGAATGTGATCAACGATGTAGATTGTGCACAAGGAGAGTCACATGGAGAGAAAACATTCTCTCAGACATTCACAGAGAGCAAATTGGTCAGGCAGTGGCTGTGACTCATCCACATGGCTGACACTGACAAAGGATCCTACAAACTGTGGTACAGGGTTTCAGGATAAATCCTGAGGGGATTTGACTGATCTTATGAGATACAAAAGTTACATTTCTTGTTTTATAGATCTTTCTTTATCTTGGTCTTAACGATCCAGCAGAAAAGTATAAAAACGAGGTATAAAAAGTCAAGCTGTATTTATAGGCTGGACTGTAAAATGCTTAAGTCAACAACTTCTGACATTGCCAGTCCTATGGATAACCCACTACTATTACGGATTGCTGGACTATATTGGAATATTTTGCTGAATTCACACACCTACAATATTTAAATGACAATGGAATACTCTTCTATGACAAAACTAAACAAAAAAGGGGAAACAAATGAATGACCATTTTGTATCTGTATATTCATAATAGGTAGGATAGATATACAGCTACATTTTCTTAATTCAATGAATAAAATTTTTGTTCTAATAGTGTTTGTGGACAGGATATCATGTCTGAATCTTGTGCAATGAACATCCACTAAGATAACAATATGCAGCGTATTTATTATTGAAACTTCTCTACTAATCAGTTTTGAAACTGTCTCATTACTATTTATTTCTCAATAAAATTATTTAAAAAATAAAATAAAATGATCCCTTTTTCTCCTCTCCATTCTCCAAATATATGCTTTGCTTAATTAGGACTCTGCAATGTAGGCGCACATTTCACACTCCTCTTTTTTTTTCTTTTTGTTTTATTGAAGTACAAATATCAATGAGACAGTTTCAAGATACCTTGCCAAGATGGATTTGATAAATTAATACATTGCAAACTTTTAATAATGTTTTGGTATCATAGAAGGTGCATACATGATATTACACTTACAGAAATTATTTACTATATGTCTCTTATCAGTAAATTAAGAGAGTGTAGCTGTTTGCGTATCTTATTTTTTATACCTGAATTACATCAAAGATTCAATAATTAATACTTTCTACATTGATATTTTCCTAGTGGTTGTCCATAGTACTAGAAGCCGACATAATATCCTGTCCAACCACCACTAGTGCAAATCTTGCCTCTCATAGAATTATGTAGAAGCACGGTGTTATCTATCCCAACTGTACTGTCCATACACACACATCATGATTCTTCCTTTCTATACCCCTTCCTTTGTCTATGCCTGTCAAAGATGGGCACTTCATTGTCATTCAACTAACTGAGGTGCTTGAACTTGACAATACAATCCAACACAGTCCAGCATTCCACAACAATAGTGAGTTATCCGAAGAAGTTGTCAATGATAGCCATTTATAGCTCAACTTATTATTGTGGCCCCACAGTGTGTACTTCATTTTTATACATTTCTGCTGGATGGTTAAGACCTAGCTAGAGTAAGACTTATATACCAACACATGTACTTTATGTTTCTTATGAGGTCAGTGAAGTCTCCTCAGGGTTTATCTTGTAATCCTGTACCTTATTCTGTCTGTGTCATCCATGTGGATGAGTCACGGCCAATGCTTGACCAGTTTGCTCTCCGTGAGAGCCTGAGAGAAAGTTTTCTCTCCCTGTGACTCTCCCTAGGCACACTATAGAACTTTGATCTCTTTCCTCTGTGGCTCCATAATCTCCTTGTTCAGAAAATTTGGAGCTCAACTGAATTTCATGGCTTTATGTAAAGAAAACCACAAAAGGAAGCATTGAGCAGGTTGTGCTTTTTTGCTGAAGGCATCAATCACAGTTCCCAGCTGAAGAGAAAGAGATGACAAAATTTCAGAAAATGTTATGACTTTTCTACTCATTAAATCTTCCTTTAGAAAGTCTCCATGACCAGGTGAATCTCTTTTACCTTTTTTACACTAAAAATATGTTTTTGATAAAGTACAAATAAAGCTTGTGATAGAAGAATAAAAGGGATCAAAAGTACAGTGGGGAAAAAAGTACAGTGGCATGAAGAAACAGAAGTAAAGGGAAATAAGGGCAGCATCAAGAGTGGGAGGGCCAGCTGAGAGTTCAGCAGACTGAAGCACCTGCTTAGGCAGAGCACAGCCGTCTCTGGTGTGCGATGTCGGCCCTGTCCCCGTGGCATGCTGAGATGGCAACTGAGACTGGGCATGGTGTTGCACATCTGTAATACCTGTGCGTGGGTGGCTGAAAACAGGAGATCACTGAGAGTCCAAGCTGAGTAGTGAAACCCTGTATATCCCGCCCTAAATACAGAAAAGAAAAAAAAAGAAAGAAAAAGGGCAGAGGGAGCCTAAGAGCAGAGTCAACAAAAAAGGAAATTCAAATAGTGACAAAAATTGTAGCCAAAGCAAGGGAGGAGACATTTCAAGAAAGTCTGGGTTCTTCAAATGCCAAACACCTGTGGAGAATCAGAGGTTAGACTGGGAAAGAGACGTTTGAATGCTCTAACAAATGGTTCTTGCTTTCTTAGTTGTACTAGAGTCTTAGGAGTTCACCATAAAGAGATGCAAAGATGCTCATGTAAGCATTTTAAATATCTCCTTATTGCTTGAATTTACCACTCCTGGAATGTAAAACTATGCATTCTTTGAGCTTTCTGTGCTTGGCAGAGAAAATGGTGCTCACTGGCTGCCCAATAACCTAGTAAGGAGTAACATATACCAGGCCCCATGATTAGGAGTAGAATATCAGATTTCTTTGTTTGCTGATTCTTGCACTTCATTCATCTCTTTCCCTGGCTCAACCATCAACGGTGACATTAATACTTAATGATTCTAGGGGAGATGACTCAGTGGAATAAGCACTTCCCTGGCAAGTGCAAGGGCCTGAGTTCAATCCCCAGTTCTGACAAAAAAAAGAAATAACACTTTCGAGCCGGGCGTGGTGGCGCATGCCTGTAATCCCAGCACTTGGGAGGCTGAGGCAGGAGGATTGTTGTGAGTTCGAGACCAGCCTGAGCTACAAAGTGAGTTTAAGGCCAGCCTGAACTGCATAGTGAGACCCTGTCTCAAAAAGACAAAAAAAAAAAAAAAAAAAAAAAAAAAAAAAAAAAAAAAAAAAAAAAAAAAAAA